>LOJH01022238.1:0-19975 GCA_001685095.1 Ellobius talpinus
GTGTGTGTGTGTGTGTGTGTGTGTGTGTGTGTGTGTGTGTGTGTGATCCTCAGGGCTCATGTCTTCAGTTAGGCTCTACCCCCAAAGGTTTCACAGCACTTCACAGTGCTCACATATTCACACAAATGGAGGCATTTCGGGGCTACCAAATCCTGGTACGCACAAGGACACTGGCTTGTGAATCCTGTATTCCCTGGGTTGTTTGTTTTAAAAAAGACAAGGGAGGCCCGCCTGTCCACTATCCCCCATGCTGCTCCTTAGGTGGTGACACTCTGAACTGAGTTATCCAAGCAGTCTACAGGCTCTCTCTGCCCCAACCCCCACTGTGTGTGTGTGTGTGTGTGTGCGTGCGTGTGTGTGTGTAGGAAGAAATTCTGGCTCAATTGTTTTTAATTGGCCAAGCTAGCACTTGTGAAGGGGGCTAACGGGATTTGCCAAACTAAGCCTCCAGAAGAAAGTATAACCAAAAGTGTGAAAGAAATCCATGTTCGAACATTGGCAAGTGTGAAACATTCGAGAATCCTGTGTGAAGATTATATTGTCAGAGGAAAATGAAGTTAAGCCACTCTCTGGCAAGTGTTCGTAATGAGCGTGGGATGGTTCAAGCTGTTGTGACATTTTTGCAAGAAGCCAAGACATCAAAGTCAGTCTCACCTGGGAGTCCAGAAGGCTGAGGCCTGCACTCCGGCTCTCTGTGTGTAAGAACTTAGCTGCTGTGCTGGCTGGTTTGGTGTCAGCTTGACGCGGAGAGGAGGAGCCTCAGTTGAGAAAATACCTCCTTAAGCCTGGGCTGTAGGCAAGCCCTATAGGACATTTTCTTAATTAGTGATTGATGGGGGGCAGCCCACTGTGGGTGGGGCCATCCCTGGACTGGTGGTACTGAGTTCTATAAGAAAGCAGGCTGAGCAAGTCATGGGTAGCAAGCAAGTAAGCAGCACTCTTCCACGGTCTCTGCATCAGCTCCTGCCTCCAGGTTCCTATCCTGTTTGAGTTCCTATCTTGACTTCCTTCAGTGATGGGCTACAATATGGAAGTTTAAGCTAAATAAACCCTTTCCTCCCCAATTTGCTGTTGGTCATAGTGTTTCATCACGACAACAGTAACCCTAAGGTAATTGCTTGGCATCCCAAGGATCCCAAAAAGGTTCCAGGACAAGAACTGGTACTTTGCTGCCCTGCACAGCTTAGAGGCAGAGAAGAAATCAAATACATTCTAAAATATTGCTGATCACCTCGACAATATGTGTTCAGGGCACTAGGGCCCTAGCTGCCACAGAAAGAGATGGCCTCAGCTCTTTTAGTGTCTACATTCTACAGACTGTAATTCAACCAACCAGAATAAAAGGCAACATGAAACACACATCCTATTGGTAATACAAGCAAAAGTTTGGGGAGTATGGGGGCCAGAGAAATAAATTCTGAATGAGTAGCCTTTAAGGAGAGAAGAAGAATGTTGGAGAGAACTTTTATCACAGAAAAGAAGTAGACATTTGGCTGGGTGGTGGTGGTGCACGCCTTTAATCCCAGCACTAGGGTGGCAGAGGCAGGCAGATCTCTGTGAGTTTGAGGTCAGCCTTGTATACAAGAGCTAGTTCCAGGACAGGCTCCAAAGCTACAGAGAAACCCTGTCTTGAAAAATGAATGAATAAATAAACAAACAAACAAATAAATAAATAGAAAAAGGAAGAAGACGAAGAAGAAGGAGGAGGAGAAGGAGAAGAAGAAGACGACGACATTTGACCTGGGTATTGAAATATAAAGACTTCAGAAGGATAGAAAAGCAAAGAAGAATTTTGACTGAAGTTGATACCTGAGATTGTGGGGGGTGGAGTGGGAGGGTAGACTCAGAAACAAGGCGGAGACTAAACAGCCCTGGCTCCCTTCCTGGATGCTCCTCACTAGGCTGGGAGAAAAGAATGTGAGTTTGTAAACCTACCAAAGGTGTGTTAAGCATCCTGGGAGGGCAGCTGCCCAGCTGAGGGCACCTGTTGGGAAGCCTGCCTCTTTTGACTCAGCTAGTCCCCTACAGTTTGCACATTTTGGCATGCATCTTGGCCTTGTGGATATGATGAAGAAACTTGTCAGCCTCTATATCAGTCACATTAATGACAGTGTTTGGGGCAAGCAGGTGCTAAGGCTTCCAGCCACCTTCCCTGAATCACCAGGTACCACCACATTGGCCATTCTGTCATCTGAGAACCAAGACTAAGCCCTCCCTTGGCATGGACAGGAGATGATGAATCTCTGTCTCAGATCTTTGGTAAGAGCATCCTTTGGCTCCGGGTTCCTTTCTCTCCGGGGATGGCTCAGACTGGAGCTGGCAGTCCTTGTTCACTTTCCTGGGGGGGGTCAGCTGTTGCTGTGCTGGGAGGCTACAGTGCAGCTGGAGAGGGCTTGCCCAGAGCGGCCTCTGCTCCCCACAGCTGCTCCTGGCTGGCCCCAGTTGCTCTCATTACTGGTGGCACACCTGAGCGCCTGCCAGGGGCTCTGAAGCTGGCTAGGTTCAGGGAGCACACACTGGCTTCTTATCTCCAGCACTGACAATTGTTGTTTGCACAGAGTGCTGAGCTTGGGAAATACTTCACAATGAGACTGAAGTTCTGGGCTTCTGCCTGAGTGGAGATCCTGAATTCTCCAAAGAATTTTTTGAGAATGTGAAATTGTTCATTAGATGTTAGAATTTGGGTTTGGAAATACTCGGAATACAGATCTCTTTGGGAAGACCTGCCATCTTTTCAAAGTTTACTTGGCTGTTTGTTTTTCTTATTTTGTTCTTTTATAAGGTATGCTTTTCCTGCATGCCTCAGAGTACTTCTCACTGAGGTAACTTATACTAAATTAGATATTTTCATTATGTTTCCCAATTTTGTGTCTATGTCTGCATAGTGGTGGCTTACATTTGTAATCCTAGCACTTGAGGGGCTGAAGCAGGAGGATTGCTTGAAGTCAGCTTGGGCTACATAGTGAGACTCTATGGTAACAAAAAACAAAAACAAGAAAAGGGATGATGTAAAAAAGTATAAGAGCTTTTGAGTTTATTTATAATGCTTTGTTTATGTATACATATGCATATTTGGCTTGTCTTTACACAGACAACTAATTCTATATCAGGAGGAAATCTTATCTCTTTCTACTTTTATTTTTCTTTGTATTACATTGATTTTATACAAATATATGTACATACCCAATAAATACATGAACATGTATATAATATGAATATGAAATATAGTGTGCTGGATAGCTTAATGTCAACTTGACACAAGCTAGAGTTATCTAAAAGGAGGGAACCTCAATTGAGAAAAAGCCTCCAGAAGATTTGACTGTAGCAAGTCACTCATGCTAGTGAGGACGTGGAGCAAGGGATACTCCTCCATTACTGGTAGGGATGTGAACTTGCACAGTCACTATGGAAATCAACATGATGCTTCCTCAGAAAATTGGGAATTCATCTACCTCAAGACCCAGCTGTACCACTCCTGGGCATATACCCAAAGGATGCTCCATCCTGTCATAGAGACACTTGCTCAACTACGTTTATAGCAGCTTTATTCATAATAGCCAGAAACTGGAAACAGCCTAGGTGTCCCTCAGCCAGAGGATGGATAAAGAAAATGTGCTACATTTACACAATGGAGTTTTGCTCACCTGTTTGGAAAAAAATGACATCATGATATTTGCATTCATGAAAAATGAATGGAACTAGAAAAAATTATCCTGATTAAGGTAACCCAGACCCAGAAAGACAAACATGGTATGCAGTCACTTATAAGTGGATATTAGCTGTAAAGTAAAGGATAACCAGGCTACAATCCACAGACCTAGAGTAGCTAGGGAACAAGGAGAACCCTAAAAGGGACACATAGATTTCCCTGAACTGGGGAAATAGAATAGATTTTGTGGGTGAACTGGGGTTGGGTGGGGATGGGAACAGGAGGGATCAGGTTGGGGTGGTTGTAGTGGTGGTGGAGGGAGAGCATACAGAGAAAGACAAAAGGAATTGGGGGCATTTGGGGGTCAATGTGGGGATATAGTGCAGTAGAGATAGTGCAGTAGAAACTCCCTGGAATCTACAAGGGTGACCTTAAGGAAGACTCCTAGTAGTGGGGGATATGGAGCCTGAACTGGACATCTTCTGTAACTAGGCAAGGCTTACAATGGTGGGACTGGGAGATCAACCCAGCCACAAAACCTTTGGCCTACAGTTTGTACTGTCTGTAAGATATACTGGAGTAATGGTGGCACAGAATATGTGGGAGTGGCCAGTCAGCAGCTGGTCCAACTTGAGGCCCATGCCGCATGCCTGATACTGCCTAAATGGCCAGAAACCAGAGGCTGGATAGCCCAGGACCTAGGATAGAGCCAAACAAGACTGTTAAAAAAATTGATGAATTATATGATATTCTCCTATACACATAGATCAGTACCTAGCCCAAGGGAACCCAGAGGAAGAAGGTGAGGAAAGATTATAGGAACCAGGGGGGTTGGGAACACCAGGAGATGATGACCCAGGGAATCAGCTAAGCAGAGATCAAAAGGGTTTGTAGAGACCGAAATGACACTCAAAGAGCCTGTACGGGTCTGTGCTAGGTCCTCTGCATATATGTTATGGTTGTGTAGTTTGGTGTTTTTGTGGGACTTCTATCAGTGGGAGTGTAGGGTGTCTCTGACTCTTCTACCTGCTCACAGGGCCCTTTTCCTCCTACTGGGTTGCCTCGCCCAGCTTTGATATGAGGGCCTGTGCTTAGTGTTATAACGTGGTGTGTAACTTGTTATGCAATTGTCTGGCTACTCCAGAGAGACCATGGTGTCATCTGTCAGAACTAGGTTATATTCCTTGAAAACAACACAACTCCCCCAGCCCCAAAACTTTACTTATTTTTATGTGTATGAGTGTTTGCTTGAATGCATGTATGCACACCATGAATGTGCCTGGTGTCCGCGGAGGTCAGAAGAGGGTGCTGATCCCTATCCCCTGGGACTTCAGTTACAGATGGTTGTCCACTACCAGGCGGGTGGTGTACTAAAGTGAGCCTGGTGAGTCCTTCCTATATCAAAGATGGGACATCCAGCTCCCAGATAGCGGCCCTCTGCCAGCGCTGAACGGATGTTTGGTGTGCGCTTGCTCGAGTCCTCTTGTCAATAACATATTGTGCTGTAAGTATTGCATCCAGACAGCAGCATTTTGCAAAGTGAGGAGACTGGAGCTGCAAACAACACACAGACTTGACACTTCTGTTAACACGCAGGCAGAGGCCATGGACTTGAGACTACACGTCAGGATCTTAAAGGCAGTGTTACTTGGTGTCCCGCACACTGCCAACTGCTCATCTGTGTTTCCCAGCTCTGCTATCTCTGGCACTGCTTTGGATCATCGGGGATCTTGGTTGGATTCCCGGTGTCCAAGGCTAGCCTTCTTCAGAAACTAGGGTTTTTTTTTTTGCCTTTCCTGGAGCTTGCTCTGTAGACCAGGATGGCCTCTAACTCACAGAAATCGGCCTGCCTGAGTGCTGGGATTGAAGGCGTGTGCCACCACCATCACTGGGCTAGAAACTAGGTTTCTCTTCTTAGATTCATCTTGTTTCTGCCACACTTAAGTCAGCATTCTGCCTAATAGAAACTTATAAGGAAAGGTTCCTTTCGTTTCCAGGTACAGCAGTTGAGTCCAGACCACACTGTCGTCTCAGTAGCTCTGAGAGCTTGGGTTAAACTTCTGTTTTTCAGACTGTGGGATAGCACTGTCCTAGAATTAACCTTATGACTTGGTTACCTTAACTTCTTCAGTCTCTTCTGGTATTCCTCACCATGCCTTCTATTTCAGATCTAGGTCATCAGTCCTCTATCTCCTGTCTGAATTGTGGACAATTAACATGAATATTGCCAAAGCCTTCTTCCCTGCATAGGCTGTATGTAGCATGCCCTTCTCTGTAACTGGGAGAGATGCCGATTATGGAATGCAGCCGAAAGATGTAGGCGGACTTTTCTGTCCTGCCAACCAGCTCCCAAATAAACGACACAGAGACGTGTTATTAATTATTAAAGCTTGCCCGGTAGCTTAGGCTTGTTACTAACTAGCTCTTACAAGTTAAATTAACCCATTTCTATTCATCCATATACCGCCCCAAGGCTCGTTCACCTCATTTATGTTCTGCCCATGTTGCTTCTTCTGTGTCTGCCTTTCTTCTTCCCAGCATCCTCTGCGCCTGGAAATCCTGCTTCACTATTGATCGTCCAGCTTTTTATTAAACCAGTCACAGTGATACATCTTCACACAGTGTAAAGGAATATTCCACAACAGAAAGGTACATATTTAATATTTATCTAATCTTTCTATGAAGACATCTGAGATTTATAGAAAGATTTGTTGCAGTGTTTCACACATGCTTTTCTGGTTATGGCAATAGTGTGAGGTCCAGAGCATCAGTGTCTAATGAAGGAAACAGGCTGTTTGGAAAATCTGTGCAGATTTACACAGCTGCTGAGCCAATGAACAATGGTAGGTGAACCATGACACAGCCTTCCGATCAATCCAAAGCATTTTCTTAGCACAGGATCGAAGGTTTGGCTGTGAATGGGGACACAGGTAATACGTCTTTCCTGCTTTAATGTGAGATAATCCTGTCGAGCTCTTGTGCCTCAGCCACTCCGTGGAGCCAAGGGGGAGGTTTTAAACTTCAAGAAACACTAACCTTCGGCCGCTGCTCAGAGGCTAGTCCAGGTAGAGACGCTGGATTAGCATCATTTGTGGTAGGGTGATACCACAAATGTTTTTCTACTTTCAAATCAGTCTGTCCTGGTTTGCCTCTTCTCACCCAAAGGTAGGAGCAGAAAGACACAGCAAATAGGGGCAGAGAGGGCACAGGAGGATGCCACAGCTCTCTGGAGGCTGTCAGGATTGATTGATTTGGAGTTGGGCAAGAAGCGTGGAGGAATAGGCAGTTTGGAAAGCACAGTTAGGCTCTACTGTCCTCACTGGGATTCTTGTTCTGTACCCTGAAAGGTGAAGGGTGGAGGAGGGCGGGGATAAGGTGGAGGCAATGCAGAAATAAATTTCAATGCCATATAATGAGAATGCCATATATGAGTTCAGAAATTTCTCTTGTTTATCAAAGGTTAGAACTACAAATTCCTTTTTTTGTTGTTTTTTGAGAAAGGGTTTCTCTGTAGCCCTGACTGTCCAGAACTTGCTCTAGACCAGGCTGGCCTTGAACTCAGAAATCCACCTGCCTGCCTCTGCCTCTGAAGTGCTAAGATTAAAGGCATGCATTAGCACACCTGGCAGAAATTACAGTTCCTTTTCAACTGAAGCATTTAAATTGCATGTTATTTATTTATGTGCCTACACGCGATTTCACCCCCATGTCATGGTATGTGTGTGGCGGGCAAAGGACAAGCTGAAGGAACCAAACCCTCTTCCACCATGTGAGCACCAGGGACTGAACCCAAGGCCCCAGGCTTGGCAATGAGCACCATGTTCCCTCGCCGGCCCTCAAATTCTTTTGAAGTTTTCTAATCTTTCAGAGTTCTAGGCGTGTGTATTTGTAATGAAGAAACTAACTAACTGGTCCATGTATGTTAGCATAGAGTATATATGCATTTGGTTTGTGTAGGAGTACATAGGGGTGCATGTGTGCATGAGGGTGTTTGAGGTCACCTTTGCTTGTCATTCCTCAGGACCTGTCCACCTTATTTTTTCTGACAAGGTCTCTGTCACTGGTACCTAAGGTTGTCAATTTGGCTAGGCGGGTTGGCTGGTGAACCCCAGGAATCCTCCTGTCTCATCTTCCTTGGTGCTGGGATTACAAGCATGCATCACTGCACCAAGTTTTATTTATTTACCTTTGGCATTTCAGCTCTTATTAATGTACAAGAAGAACATTGTTCTCGTCTCTTTTTTTTATTTATTTATTTATTTATTTATTTATTGTGCACGTTTGTCTGTGTGAGGGTGTCAGATCCTCTGTAACTGGAGTCACAGACAGTTGGAAACTACCCTGAGGGGGCTGGGAATTGAACCTGGGTTCTCTGGAAGAACAGCTAGTTCTCTAGCCCCCCCCTTAGTTTCTTTCCTTTCCTTTTCTTTCCTTTCCTTCCCTTCCCTTCTCCTTCCTTCCTTTTTTTAAATATGCATTATTGTTTTGCCATGGGATGTTTCAGGTTTCCTGAAACTGGAGTTACAGACAATTGTGAGTTGCCATGTTGGTGCTGAGAGTTGAACCTGGGTCTTCTGGAAGAGTAATCAGTGCTCTTAACTGCTGAGGCATCTCTCCCATTAGTTTCTTTTTAAAAAGCCTGTTCTCTTTTGCCCCACCTTCCACTGAGATTAATGGCAGCTCCAATTCAAGTATCCACAGCCTTTCATTTTGCATGACATATCAAACATGAAAGGTGAAACATACATGCGATATTCCTGGAAAATACCCAGTCTTTGTTTGTTTGTTTGAGACAGGATTTGTCTTTGTAGCCCTGGCTGTCCTGGAGCTAGGTATGTAGATTAGGCAGACCAGGCTGTGAACTCACAGAGATCTGCCTGTGTCTGCTTCCAAGTGCTGGGATTAAAGGTGTGCACCACCACACCCAGCATAACGCTTAGTCTTAATAAAGTTTTAATGTCTAGGAATCTGGGAATAGATCTACCTCAAGATCCAGCTTTGGTAAAGTGGTACCCTTGAGCATATACCCAAAGGTTTCTACATCCTACCATAGAGACATTCGCTCAACCATATCCATTGCTGCTCTGTACACAATAGCTAGAAATTGGAAACAGCCTAGATGTCCATCAACAGATAAATGGATGATGAAAATGTGCTATGTTGGTACAATGGAATATTACTGAGCTGTTAAAAAATGAAATCATGAAACTCTCAGGTAAATGGATGGAGCTAGAAAACAAAAATCCTCCTGAGCGAGATAAGACAGACCCCAAAAGACAAGTAGGGTATATATTCTCTTTTGTGTGGATGTTACTTTGAAGCCGTCAATAGGCGTGCTACAGAAGATGTGCATAACGTGAAGAAGTAACGGGGAGGGAATGGAAATAGACTTATGTTTCTAGTTGTGGAGTGGAGTCTGGAATGGAGAGGGGAAGATGAGGGGTAAGGGAATGGAGCACGGGGCGGGTGACAGCTAATACTAAGGGCCATCTGAGGGGCCATATGGAAACCTACTGCAGTAGAAGCGTCTTAAAATATAGACATATGTGAAAGAAATCTAAATAGGATCACCAAGTAACAGGGGAGACAAAGCCCCAGCAAGTCACCTCTCAGAGACATCCCCAGTGCCAGAAATGGGGTACATCTTACTGAGTTGTTGGTCCAAAGAGTCCCATGGAAACCCCCCAAGAGCGTAGGCCATTGACGAGGCTGCCTGTTGCTCTCCACAAACCGATGGTAAGATGCTATTACTGAAGATAACACCTGCATGTCTTACTGAACATGAAAAAGTTGAACTGGTGCCCGCTTAGAGCCTTCACCCCTCCTGACCAGTGTTGATGGTACTGGATGGCACTCTGCATGCTACCAGAGAAGAAAGGTGACCACTGACCCAGCCACAAAACCTTTGATCTACAATGACAACCTACCTGCATGATTCACTGGTGCGATGGTGGAGCCAGGCTGCTGGGGTGGCCAGACAGGGCAGCTCAGGTCTGGGTGGTGGAGAGGACGGAGTCAGCTATACCCACACTGAAGACGGACTTCATACAGTGAGGACTTTAGATGTGAAGCTCTAAATCAGCTGGACCCTTCCCAGGAAGCTATGTGACCAAATAGCGCAGATGGCGTGGCTGAAATGACAGAAATGCACAGAAAGTCTCCTAGCTCTGGAGGTTGGGCTTCCCACATCACGGATGTGTGTGTGGTGGATGGCCGTTTCGGATGCCACTTGGCATACACATGTCTGCTTTCGTCACGTGAGGTCTCCCTGTGTCCCCACACAGCTCCCCTTTAAAGGACACTAACTATGGGATTAGGCACGCCTCCACAACAGTGTTTTCTCTTGATAAGCTCTATAAATAAAGCTGCTTTTTGAAGCACTAAGGCTTAAGACTTCAACACATTTGGGCGGTGGGGGGATGAAATACAACTCCTCTTACGACACCACCATTCCCAAATGCATTGAAATGCCTGTTTTATATTAGCTCATATAAATTCATATGTTTTCATGTCTTTTATTCTGTAGCAAACCTTTGCAACTCCAATCCACAGCCCACGGGCCATAATACCCTAGGATAACTATGAATGTACCCCCTAAAAATGTAAGTTTACTTAAATACCAAGAGAGTATATTTTTTTGAAACTTTATTGTACCACACTTGGGTGTGAACTCTGTAGATGACAACATTTTGCCCTGGCTGGCAGAAAAAGTTGCCAACAAACCCAGAATTTTAGTCCCAAGGTAGGGGATCAAACTGACTGTGGGCAACATGCTCTTCATTCATGTCTCCAGTGAATTTAACAATGAATTCTGAATATTTAAAGGGGCAGGACAAGTGGCCTTTAAAAAAAATAAATGTAGGCTTTATTTCCCCCATCAAAACAAACTGATTAAGCAGCATATGGTCACAATAACAGGTGGCTCTGAAGGTCCCCTGTGGCCTGTTGGCCTGCAGAGCCTGGCCTCTTTAGGGCCTTGGAGGAGAGCTGCGTGGTGCTGGGGCCCAACAAGGAGGCTGCTGCACACAGGGGAGCAGCGGAGCATGTCTGCAGCTGGCCTGGCCTGCTCTTGACTCACCAGTGAGTAACAGGGAAGTTCAGACAATGCTGAGAACAATGTGGGGGAGAGGCCTGTTGGAGGAAGGAAGTGAGATTCAGCAGCACTTTTCCCCAGCTGCTCGTGAGCTCTGCCCTCTGAAGCGTGCCTGAGCTCAGCCAAAGGTGAATTAATTCCGCTATAATGAAGGCTATGTAGGTGCTCTCCCCTCCCCAGACTGGGGCTCCTTTGAACTTGTGAGCTCTGCTTCAACTGCTAAGTGTTGGGATCACTAGACTGCATGACCATGAACAGCTGGTTAGAGTAACTAACCCTATGGAGTTGCCATGCAGCATCTCACTGGATGCATCTCACAGCGCATGCCAGTCTAGAGATCCACGCTGCCTTCCCAACTCAGGATCCTCCCACTTTTAGCCTCTCAGATACTGAGACTACAGGTTTGTACTGTCACAACTCACCAGAGGTCTTTAAAACTCTCTTCCCTTCTGCCAAAAATCACATTTGATTGCGCACAGGTGACCAGGGTTCTTGTTCCAGTGCCACACCAGCTACAGCTAGGTGACCTTGTGGCTATCATCCAATCATAGGTCACGTCTGTGAAAGAGTGTTCAGAATGCTTCCTTTCACAGGTTATAAAAACCAGCTCTGGGGTCTGGCAGAGGACGCTCAGTTGGTAAAGCTCTCACCTGCCTTGAAAGTATGAAGACTGGGTTCAGACCCTAGACATAGAAACGGGTGGCGTGGTGGAGTGCTTGTAACCCTCTGGCTGGGGAAGCAAAGACAGAGGCTCCTTGGGGCTGCCCAGTTAACCAGTCTAGGTTAATTGTCAGTTCTGGACCAGAGGAAGGCCTTATTTCAGAGAAGGTGGGTGGGCTTCTGAGGATAATACCTGAAGTTGTCCTCTGGCTCCAGATGTGCACACATATGCACATGTTCCAGCGCACATATGCATTTGCACACACTAGACCATGTAGTCACACACAAATGTAAACATCCACATGCATTAAAAAAAATTAACTCTAGCACCGGACAGGAATAGGATGGTCAGAATGTAAGGGATCTACACACTGTCTATACTTGACTGTTTTGCAAACCCGACAGAAAGAATGCATTTAAGCAAAAGCAATGGACAGAGGTGGTTTTGCCATAAGCAGAATCTGGACTTGCTTTTTGAGCAGGACTCAGCATTGAGCAGGCTCAGATGCTACCTCCCAGGCATGATGACCCATACATATAGACTGCCCCCACTTAACGTGGTCAGATTTATGACTATACCACTTCACAGTGGTATAAAAACAATTGCATATTCAAAAGGAACTTCAAATATTTTTAATTTTAACCTTCATGGCAGGGGGCTTCCTGATAGCTGTCAGAGACCACGAGGACAGCAAGACACTACACTGTACATTGTGTTGCTTGGCTAGGATGTTCTGTAGATTAAGTGGATTCAATGAAAGTCAATTTATGGTAATTTTTATATTTTATTGGGATAAGAATCCATCATAAATGATGGCTCTCTGTATTCCAAACACTGGGCTCAATGAAGGAAGACCACTAGGAAATGAGCCACTCACTGCCTAAACTCACTTGAGTGTGAAAAGCTCAGCGATCAGACAAACTTGAAGGTGGACGGAATGAGTGGTTCTCTCTCTTTTCTGTGGCATCTTGGCTTGACTTCCCATCTGGGAAATCTAGCTTTGTCCCCAGCGTGGAGCAAGGTGGCCGGAGCATTCTTGGCATCCTTTTCTTGAACAGCTGTTCCCTAGGAAGCTGAGGGAAATTTACTTCTTTCTTACTCAGAGGGCAACAAGCATCTTTCCCAGAGTTTCTACCAAACCTCTTCAAGTACTTCTCTCTCAATCTCTTAGTTGCATGCACACTCCAAAACTGCAAGTGGGCAGGATTGCTTTTAAGAATGTGGGGGCAGGAAGTGAGCCAAATTCTGACAAATGAGCAGTAGTAATTGTTAGAGAAAGTGTGTGGCAGTGGTCGGTTTAGGAACAGAGCTGACACAAAATTCCTCTTCATAAGTGAGCCTTATTAGGGGAGAGAGCATTGTACCAGTGGGAGCCAGGATTGGACCTTAAGGTGGGAGAGCATTAAAAAGGAATAGTACATCATATCAGAGACAACATAATGAGACCTTAAAGGAAAAGACAGGAGCTTCCCTTTCACACCCGGAGAAGAGCTTCATTAAGAGATAGCGATAGCTTAAGGTAAAAGATAGCCACCATGGGCAGGATGATTGCAGTGGTGGAGGGACCCAGAGGCAGGTCTCCAGAGAAACCACCAAAGAAAGGAAAACGCTGTGGAACAATGGTCTTGTTCCCTGTAAAGATTCATTACTTGTATTGGTTTAATTAGCCTGGCAGAAATTATCGGCATGTAACTAGGCAGGAAGTATAGGTGGAATAATGAGAACAAGAGAATTCTGGGAAGAGGAGAGGCTCAGTCTGCAGTCGTCACCCAGACGCAGAGGAAGCAATATGAGAATGCCTCACTGATAAAAGGTACCAAGCCACATGGCTAACATAGACAAGAATAATGGGTTAAGATGTAAGAGTTAGTTAATAAGAAGCCTGAGCTAATAGGCTAATCAGTTTATAATTAATGTAGGCCTCTGTGTATTTCTTTGGAACTGAATGACTGCAGGACTGGGCAGAACAGAAACCTCTGTCAACAGGAAAGCATTTTACATCCTTTCAGGAGGTGGTAGGAAGTTCTACACCATGTGATTTGGTCTGGGTCAACCTGCTTGACAAGGAGCATCCAGGGGCCAGGTACTGGGTATTACCATAAAGTAGGGACTGTGAAGCCACAGCACAGTATGGCTTTTTGACTCTTGTCCCAGAAAGGGGAGGGGACAGAAGGAGGTGAGGGAAGATCTGATTTTTTCAGCTGTGTGATCTAGCTGTTTAGAGTGATCTGTGTCTTAAAGTGACAAGGCCATGATCTAACAACAGTAATTGGTAGTGAGGTTCATCTGCCCCAGCTGATTTGCCTCAGTCTTCTTTTCTTCCCCAGTAGGAGTGTAATCTTAGTAAATTAAAGGTCTAGACAAGCTTTGACATGCCCAAGCTAGAGATCTGAGTGTGATTTCCTCTGAGGACTGGATACAGTCACAGGACACGGTTGTTGTCATCGGGATGGCTGTTTGTGAATGGAGGATGCTGTGGGGGAAAACCAACGATGACATGCATGCAGAAGAAGATGCATAAATACTTGGGGTTGTATCAGAGTGGAGGGCCAGATGTAGCAGATGCAGACTGAGGGGTTGTGCTTCCCTAGAAATTCACACAAGCTGTGCACCAGAGAGAACACTGCATTAAGAAGAACAGTACTGCCAGGAGGTGGTGTCCATTAGGGAGGCAGAGGCTGGTGGATCTCTGAGTTTGAGGCCAGCTTAGTCTTCTAGTAAAGGAAGAAACATCAGGTATTACTCTACATCTTAGAAGAGGAGGTTAAAGATGACACAGGTTGCATGGCTTTGCTGAAGTCAGCCACCCCATGAATAAGCAGCTAACCCCAGTTCCCGGCTCTCCCAACCCAGTTTGTCAGTGCCGCAGGTTCCTTTGTGAGCGCCAGCGCACTTCACACTACAGCTCCGCCCCACGAACCTCTCCGCTGTGTTTATCCACATGAGATGCCCAAGCAGGGCCAAGTGGATTGAAGTCAGACAGAGGGGTCTGCACTATACTAGAACACTCTGCTTTTAGGTGGCATCTGGACTCAATGCTTTGTGGTCTCTGCCACTTAAACCCCTACGCTTTACTGGGGCTAATGTCCTACTTGGTTGGACTAGAAGGAACTGCTCTTGTTTTGAATAGTGAGTAAAACGTATGAGGTTCCCTTTGAAATGCCCTGTTCATTCCATTCAGTTTCTATGTATGTAGATATTTTTTGTGGTCTGTTCTGCACTATATGTTTGCAAGTTGGTTTTGAGGCAGTTGTGCCATTTTGGAAGTACAATACTGTGCAATTACTGAATAATGACACCGGTTCTGGGCAGCCACATGGCCTCACATGTGTGCCTCTTCTCAGGAGGCTCAGGTCAATATTTCCAGTGAAACAATTTTGAGATGTTTTATTCAAATCACACCTCCTCCAAAGAATTCCTCCTGGTTTAATAGGAGCTAGGGGAGTATAATTAACCCAAATACTAGTTTGGATTGGCCATTTGAGATATTAGAATTTAGGAATTGGGGATATTAAACCTCCTCTGAGGATTTAGACTAGAGCAAGGAAAATCTTCGAAATAAAACAAGATGCAAGTATTAAATAGTCCACATTTAGGAATGTGAGATGAATACTGGTTTTATTTCCCTTCATCTGAAGTCTGTGTGTGTGGCCTCTCCTCTGGCATCTGAGTGATGTCTGGGGACTGCAGCAGAAGTGAGGGCAATTATCACACCGGAGAGAGCAGAAGAATAAAGTACACATCATGGGGGATAAGAGACCAGAGAACAGAAAGACTTTTTGTTGTTTGTTTGGTTTAGAGAGTCAGTGTACCATTCTAACTAGCTTATCCAATTAAAAAGTTAAAAGCAAAAAGTGTTCTGCAAAAGGTCCTTTTTCAGATGGTGTCTTCACTTTATGAAAGAATGGTCTAAAATTCCCACACCCCCTTAAATTAATTTTTTTGAATATTTTATACATTTTTAACTATTTTAATTATCATTATTATCAGTGTGTGTCTATATGTGGTATGTGCATGCACGTTTATTTGTGTGTATGGATGTGGTATGTGTGTATGTGTGTGTGGTGTGGGGGGGTGTGTGCCCTTGCCCGTTGTGCACTTATGGAGGCCAAAGGTCAACATCAGGCATCTTCAATCACTCACCATGTTATTTTAAGACAGGGTCTCTCATTGGAACTCACCGTTCAAGACTAGCTGATAGCAAGTCTCTAGGATCTGTCTGTCTTGAGACGGCAGCATTGCCGTTACACAGTCCTGCTACCACACCCCACCTTTAAATGGGTGCCAGGAATCCAAGCTCCTGTCTTCACTTTACCCAGGGAATATCTGTTGCTTTTAACTACTGAACCATCTCCCCAGCTCCTTGGTTTTTAGATTAGCATGCAAGGTAGATTGTTTATACAATTACATTTTCTTATTTACATGTTCCAATTCATCCCCTTCCCCGTGCTCCCTACCTGCTTTTGGCTGGTTCCCTTCCTTAATGCATTTTGCTTCTGGGCCATATATATTCCATTACCCTCTCCCCATCACTCCTGAGATCTTTTGCATCCCTTTCAGGGTTGGTGAGAGGGGTCATTTAAAGAGCTTCTCTTGAGAGTGGTGATAGCAAACCTGAGGCTGAAGTTTCTCCTTCCCAAATGACACCCTCTACAGCTCTTCCTGGGGACATCTCCCCTGGGAGCGCGTATGTGGAGATGTGCAAGAACCCTGGAGTTGACTGGGCTTGGTGGCACACAGCTTTAATCCCAGCACTCTGGAGGCAGAGGCAGGCAAATGAGTTCGAGGCCAGCCTTGTCCACAGAGCAAGTTCTAGGACAGTCAGGGCTACACAGAGAAACCTTCTCTGATCTCCACCCCCCAAAAAACACAAAACAACAATAATAAGAAAAAGAACAACAGCAACAAAACCCAACAACTCCCAAAGGAATCTTGGAGTTGCATGGTCTTTAACAATCAACAACAAGGAGCTGAGTGCTTACCATAAGATAACCCCCTGTTCATTCCTGCCTTACAGAGCACCCTGGAAGTCACGTTCTGGGTAACAAGAAGCTGGCAGAGGAACCAAATACCCGTTCTGACCCACAACGCTAGACCTCCTACTGGGTCTAAAGTTTCAACTAGGAAGATAATAACCCGTTTATTGAACGTTCAACTCACTTTAAATGTGCCCATTGGGGTCAGACTTATGGTGGTTTATCAGAAGCGGGAAAAACAGTGACAGGTTATGTTCAAGTCAGTTAATTCTGTGATGGGGGCTATGGATTCAGGAGAGCACAGGGAGCCAGTGAAATGGTCCCTCAGCCAAGCATCTCAACGTCAAGATCAGCAGGGCAGTCCAAGATCTGTAGAGGATTCTGAAATCTAAAGCGGAGTCAAAGATTTTCCACCTTAATTTTCCAGAAATTGTAAGAAAGGAATTGGCCAAGAATATATAGAATACACTCTGGGATGGACTTTTAAAAGTTTGTTTATTAAATCTGATGTGTGTATATAAAACAAAAATATAAAATAACTGCTGGTGTATCTAGGTCTCGTGTCAAGCCTTTGACTGCTTGAGAGGACACTTACGATCTAGAAATCTACTGTAGATGCAGAGAATGAGAACGTAGCTCAGCATGCACACAGTAGGCCAGGTGCTAGAGAGGGCTTCTATCCACGACCTGTGTCTAATTGTGGCCTCTTTGCAGGAGAGCTCACCTTGGGTGGCTCTGGGATCAGTCTTTGAGGATAGTTTCCTTGCCCTGACTAATCTTTATTGTCTCCTGTAGCTCTGCCAGCCCTTTCTGTTGCTGATGACCCAGAGTCACAAATAAAAAGGTTCAGTTGAGTGTCCATGCACTGGGTAGATGTCTGTGTGGGGCCTGTGAATTGTTCCGTGGACAGGAGGGACTTTCTTTCCTTTCCGAGTTCTGTTTCTTATTGACCTGTCCCTGAGGGCAGCAGCTGGGGTGGGTTATCAATTGCCTCTTCTAACAGAATGTCTCTCAACTACTGTTTTGCTTGCTGCTGGAGTGTGTCATTCTTACCACAGTGTAAGAATGTCCACCGCCAAGTCCCCAGGGCTGACTGACCTTGTCATTGTTGTTGTATGCATAATGAATAAATAAATATATTTTTTTTTTTAAAAAAAGAGCCTTGTTGAGTGAAGGGACACCTGGCCGTTCAGGACGTTTCAGCCTGACCCAGTCGCTCAAGGGTGATGACAATTGAGATAAAATCCTTGTCTGCAATTCTTTCTCTGGGCTGAAGTGGATTCTAGACTCACTGCTTGAAGCCAGTGTAATCTCTGGGTGGCCGGCAGTGAGCGTGTGTTAGGAAGTCACTGGTCACACGTACTCCAAGCATGGGGGGGGCTATCTTTCTGTAGAACTTTCTCTGAGGTCGATTTGGGGCCTTATCATATACTTCTTTGTAAATTTGGCTTCTTAACTTTCATGATTTTATTTAAACACACAAATGTTAATCATGCTGTATAACTTTTTTCTTTATAGGAAGACTTAAAACAAATGGAAAACTTAAAAGCTATGTGTATGTTTGCCTGTATGTAACCACTTACCAAAACACCTTATTGACACTCTCTCCTCTGTTACACATATTCATCTGAACTGAAATACTTAAGCTGTGTACTGTCAAACCAATAGAATAGCCCATTATTTCCAAAGGTATTTGTATGTGTGTATGGCCATACTTTTTTTTTTTCTGGTGTAAATACTCATTAGGAAGAGAAAGTTCGTGCTAAGTTTGAGCCAGTATCTGGCTTGTGCCAAAGTCATTCTCTGTAACTGAATAAACATGGTGATCTACCTTTAACTTCTCCAGACCCTCCTTCAAAAGGCTGCCTCACTAGGTCCAGGGCCCAGGAAACCGAAAAGGGAAGCTCCAGTTCCCACACCAAGCTGCTGGCCAGCGCTCTACTGAGCCTTGGCACACTGCCAGCCCCATCTTGTCCTGTGTGACCTCTGGAACCTGTGAGGTCTGGCGTCTTCTGGGGTCTAGAACGGATGGAAGTCATCATCTGTGACTTCGATCAATTTAGTACCAAGGTTTCCTGTTGCTCACCTGGTTTTCTATGTGCTGAGGTGCTTTCCAGCAAAGATCTCCTTCCTAAAATATAATTTTGTTGTTTTGTTGTTTGTGAGACAGGAGCCTGTTCTGTAGTCGAGGCTAGTCTGACCTTGAACTTGTGAACCTCCTGTCAAGCTCCTTAAGTGTTAAGATTATAGACTGGTACAGTCATGCTGAGTGCTATGACTCCCTTTGTATATGGTGTTCTATATTAGACTCTACAGAGGCACATTACTGGACGTGTTCGTGAGCTCTTTTCTCTGGATGGCATTTCTTTACCTCACATCTTCCTTTCCACATAGGTCTTGCCATTCCTGTCTTAGACAGTCAGCAACACAAGACTCTCTAGTCTGAGAAATTAATCTTCCATTTGTTTTCTTGATTATTTGGAAACACACAAGAGGCAAGAGGGCTTTTTGGACTTTCGTTGTGACCAAGCTCAGAGGATTGTGGGAAAGATGGGAGAGCACGGATAACTAGTGGTGTGCTGAATTGCTCTGGAGGTGGACGCTGTGATTTCTAGCAGTGCAGGCTGTCTTGCTCCAGCCCATCCAAGAGGGCCAGAATGCAGAAGGTCAACTCCGGTACTTCCCCAGCTAAAAACAAGATCACTTCCTTTCCTCTTTCTGTTGGCGGCCTTCTTTACTTGATGTTTGGCTGATCCCACTCTGATGCCCTCTGGCCTGTTAGGTTATTTTAGGGGCTTGATATTGCCAAGGAGTTCAAAGGGGGGAAGTGGCAGGGATGGCCGATTGCCCTCTGCGTAGTTCTGCACAGAAACCTGGAACACTCCAGTGAAGAGGAATCTCTAGAACAAGGAACTTGATGGAATTCTTTTTTTTTTTTCTGAGACAGGGTTTTATTGTAGTTTTAGAGCCTGTCCTGGAACTAGATCTTGTAGACCAGGCTAGCCTCAAACTCACAGATATCCGTCTGCCTCTGCCTCCCGAGTGCTGGGATTAAAGGTGTGCGCCGCCACCACCTGGTTGAATTTTATGTTTTCCGTTTGTTCTTAGACAAAAGGCAGAGAAACTGTACCCACTTTTTAAAATTACAAGTTTAATTGATGCATAATAATTATGCAGTTTGTGGAATACAGTGTACTTATACGGTACATACAAGTTTGATATACACACATTTATACTGATCAAATTGAATGAGTACTTAGCATTCTTATCTCAAACTCTGGTGGGTTTTTTTGTTTGTTTGTTTGTTTTCTTTTGTTTTGCATTTTTGAGATAGGGTTGCCTGGAAACCCAGGCTGGTCTCCAACTCCCTGTGGCAGAAAATGACCTTGAACTTCTGATCCTCCTGCTGCTGCCTCTAAATTCTGAGACCACATTCACATTTAAGGAAGTGGTGGGAATTGAACCCGTGACTTCCTATATGCTAGACAAGCACTCTACCCCACTGAGCCACATCTCTCATATATTGTTTTTGCTTTGTTTTGTTTTGTTTTTTTGAGACAGGGTTTCTTTGTAGCTTTGGAGCCTGTCCTGGAACT
>LOJH01022240.1:0-19975 GCA_001685095.1 Ellobius talpinus
AGAGACCTTGACCAATCAGTCACAGATATGTCATGGCCTTTGTCCTCCACTGCATATAAGCAGTGTGCGCCTGGGCTCTGGGTCCTTCGCCATCATTTCAAGTGGTTTGCTCCAAATAAAGTGTGTTCCAAGAAGAATTCTGTTGTGGTCGTCTTCTCTGCTGGCACAGAGCTGGCGCCCCACACAAGATAAAACAACAGTTGGAGGAAAAACAAAAAAGTTTTAAGGCCTAAAATTAGCAATAAAAACAAAGGAATCACAAACAGGGAATTTTAGAAATGAAAAATCAAAGCAATTAAAGAGGAACTATAGAAGAAAGTATCAGCAATGGAATATAAGAAATAAAAGAAAAATATCATGCATAGAAAATACAATAGAAGAAATTGGTATAATGATCAAAGAAAATGTTAAATCAAAATGTATCTCGTAGAAACTTTAAAGAAATGCGTGACCCTATAAAAACAAAATCTAAGTACAATATTTATAGAACATTTCCAGCTCACAGACTCAGAAAACACTTTAATCTAAATCATTGTTGGAAGAAAATTTTCTTAATGTAAAGAAAGAGATGACTATAAAGGTACAAGGTACAAAACAATGAATATATTTGATTATAAAAGAAAGTTTTCTCTCCATATAATATTCAAAACAATAAACATATGGAACAAAGAAAAAATATAAAAAGCTGTAAGGGAAAAAGAACAAGTAACATATAAATGTAAAACAATTAGAATTAAATCCAACTTCTCAATGGAGAGTCCAAAAGTCAAAAGAACCCAGGCAGATGTCCTGCAGAGCCTAAAAGACTACAGATTCTAGAGAAAACTTCACAGAATTCCAATCATTACCGAATGAAAAAAATAAACACAAAGATATTCCATTATAAAGTTAAATTAGGTAATATCTATCCACAAATCCAGTACTACATTAGATAATAGAAGGAAAACTCAATCAAGGAAGTTACTTCTGCTCATGAAAGCACATGAAACAAAAATCTCACATGAGCAAAACCAATAGAAGGGCAAACATGCAAACAAAAATATACACAAACATACACACACACACATGTACACTCACACCATCTCCACAACAACCACCCCTCAAACTACCAACACCATCAACACCAGCATAAATCAGGAAATCAATAATCAATAGTCATTGATATCTATTACTATCAATTTAGTCAATATCCTTAGAAAATTAGATTAACTAAGTGGATGCACAAAATGGATTCACCATGCTGATTACAAGAAACAAATTTTAATATCAAAGCCACATAGGATAAAGGTCTGAAAAAGGGTATTTTTAAGAAAATGAACCAAAAAAGCAAGCTGTTGGAGCCACTGTAGATCTAAAAGATTAGAATTCAAGTCAAAATAAATCAGGAGGGTAAAGGAAGGGAAGGTACTCTTTAAATAAAAGCCCACAAAGATGATATTTATGTTCTTATCGTCTATACTACAAATGCAAGGATACCCACATTTGTAAAAAAAAAAAGCATTAGTGATGTTTAAATCATACATTGATGCTCACACACTAAGAGTGGAAAACTTCATTAATTCTCTGTCACCAATGGACAGGACATCCAGACAAAAAATTAATGCAGTAATACTTGAGATAACAGTTATTATAAACCAAAGTGTTCTAACAGATTTTTAAAGAATATTTCATCCAAATACAAAATAATATAATTTCTTCTCAGTGCCTCATAGGACATTGTTCAAAATTTTACATAAAGCAACTCTCAACAGATACAAGAAAATTGAAATAAAGCCACCACAAATTAAAGCAAATTTTCCAAACCATCAGAAAAACAAAAGGCTATAACCTCATGGAAATTGAACAATGATAAACTTAATGATTATTAGGATAAGTCAGAAATAAAAAAATAAATGTAATCTGAGTGATGGAGACACATGCCTTTAATCCCAGTGCTTGTGAGACAGAGGTAGGCAGATTGCTGTGAGAGCAGAGTGAGGTTCATAACAACCATGACTATACAGTAAGTCCCCATCTTGGAAAACCAAACAAAACAGAATAAAAATAAAATAACCCTGACAAAGTAATAATAATAATAATAATAATAATAATAATAATAATAATAATAATGTTGATGATGATGATGAAAGAAAGAAAGAGAGGGAGAAAGAGATTAAAGACTTTCAAGAATTTAGTAAAAATGAATATACAGCATACTCAAACATATGAAACAAAATGAAAGTGTGCTTAGAGTAAAGTTTATAGCACTAAGTCCCAAAATTAAGAAATGAAAAGATCTCATACTAAAAACTTAACAACATATTTTAAAGCTCTAGAATAAAAAAATAGCAAGAATACTCAAGAAGAATAAATGGTAGGTAACAAACTAAGGGCTTAAATTAATAAAATAAATGCAGAAATGATCCATATCAAGAAAAAAAGCCTGGTATATATTCATTTGTAAGTGGATATTGCCTGTTATGTCAATCTACCAAACATAAGACCAAAGAGGCCAAGTATCTAGGAGCACCCAAGGAGGGATACATCGATCTCCCTGGGAAGAGAAAAGAGAATAGATTTTACAGGTGGATTCGGAGCAGGTGAAGATGGGAACAATGGGGGAAGGGAGACAGTTGGAGAGTATACTGGGAAAAACAACTGGTATTTGAGGACATTTTGGGACTGTGATGTCAAAACCTAGACCAGTAAAAATTATCAGAATTCTATGAGGGTTATCCCAGTAAGGCCTTCTACTAATGGAGGATTCAAAGCCTTAGCAAACCTTCCTCTGGAGCAAGCAAACCTTCCTTCCGGAGCTGTGGCTTGGTCCCCAACCCATCCTCAATACCTTAGACCTATAATGTATCTCACCTGCAAGATACACTGGGCAATGGAGGCACAGAACTTGTGGGAATGGTTAATAACTGAAGGATCTTATTTGATGACCACACAATTAGAGGGAGTATATCTCCAAACCTTCATGGATAGCTCACAGACCTAAGATTAAAAAAAGTCAATAAAATCAATGAAAAGATTTCTAAAATATTTTCATATACACATCAATTAGTGCCTTGAAAAATTGTCATCAAAGAGATTACCGATCCCAAATTTTATTTCAATCTTGTCCCTCCACTTGAAGCTTAGGAAACCCAATGGGAGGCAGAAATAAATGAGACAGAGGGGTCAAGGATACCCAGAGAACATTGTCCACAGACTTCAAGTAAATAGGCCTCAAAAGTTCTCAGAGAAACTTAAGTATGTTTTTCTATTACTCAAAAGATTACTTTTATTTATTTTTATAAGTAATGATAGACAAGAAGGAGATGAACATTACCATTATTACAATGCTAGGAATGTTGAACTAAAACCTTACTCAGTGACAGGTTTGTTGACATACCTCATTTAGGGCACTGAAAGACAGAAAGATCACTATGAGTTTTGTATTATCCTGGGTTAAAAAGTTACTTTCTTAAAAACAGTTTTTTTATTTACTAATTTTCATTTGTATAGTGAAGGGGATAGAATCATACCAGTAACTCCTCTACAACTTTTATTTCAAAATAATGACTTGATCCCCTCTCATTCCTCTACAGATAGGGATCCCAGACTTGCTTTTCCAGTTTGGCCAGAACACATCGCCTATAAAAAAGTACTGACCACCCTTTCTCAGTCTCCTGAAAAATGAATGTGAGAAACTATTAACTGTACAGTATGTCTGCTCTTAGATTTAGAAGCCCCACTTAGCCTGGGCTGAGCTGGTGCTACATCTGATACCCCATGTGAAAACCAACACTGAATTTTTAAAAGGCTGGAACCTAAGGCACACACAGCTGGTCAACTAGTTGGAAAGTCAGGGTAAACAAGAAACAGTACAACAAACATTAACTGAACAAAAGAGAAATGAGATTTTCATTAAAAAAGTACCAAAAGTTAACTCCAGATGACCAAGTCACATATACACAAACAAAAATAACTAAGGCAATAGATTTCCACCAATAATTTGTCTAACTATGGTAATTTTTTCCAAGAAACATGACTTCAATGGCATATAAACGTATGATTTCAAAATAGCAATAATAACCATAATCAAATTGCATATTATATGAGTAAATATTGGAATGGAGTCTTCAAAAGCACAGTTTAATTTAGTAATCAAAATAAATCAAGAAATGAAATGTGAGATATTTATTTACACTTACACTGCATGACATATAATAATATTAAACCTTGAAATAAAGGGCAAAGTCAGTGATTGTCGGGCTGGAATAAGCCTCCAATGGGAGGACTAAGGGAGCCACATATAGAGGTATAGGCAGAAATAAGGAGGGGCTTAGAGAGATTTTATAGGCTTTTTGATCTGTGAAACATAGAAAGTAGGGTCAGCAGATTATCCACTTTTCTTTGGATTTATCAAGTTTTTAACGCAATATCTGACTCCTGAGTTTTTATTAATACTAGAATAATTAAAGTTCAATTCTAGAAAAGTAGCACCCAATGTGTTTCCTTAGATCAAGCAAAACTGGCAGAGCTGCCACCCTTCCTTCAACCCTGAGGTCAGATTTTTGCTCCCTTACCCCAGACCCTCCAAGCTACTTGTAGGTCTTTCTTGTTGCAGTCTCTTTACAGCAGTCTCTGACCTCTGCTGACTCCCAGACTCAAATACTGCATTCGGCTGGGCTCTAAATGCCACCAGAGTCAGCAAACCATAGCATCTAGCTTTGTGTTTCAGGTGGCTCCAGGACCTCACACAGTGGCCTCTCTGTTCTGTTTTCTCTGTGCACCTTCTTCTACCTCCAGGCAGCAACACAATTGCCTGCCCCAGAAGCACTAGACTGGCTTCTTGGAATGCCCACTGCTCCTCTTATAGGCCTGTCCAAAGGGCCTACCATAAATACAGGGATTGAAACTTTATCTCAGTTTGAACAAAGTACAAGTTGGGTCAAATGTATAGGACCAGAATAAAAAGTAGACAAATTAAAGCCATATGTAGCTAACATAACAAGAAATTTATGGTGATGTTACTTGCTACACAGATTAACATTTTTCAAATCTCAGAAATAAACTACAAAATAAAAAATGCTTCTAAGAGATATATTAAAAGATTTATCAAGAAGAGTCACTAACAATTCAGATTGTGTAGAAGTAAGGCACAACAGCTGGTGATTGTTCAAAGAAACAAACAATTCTACATTTAAAATGGGTAACTAATAAACCTGTCTGGCAGGAAAGAATGACCTTCGAAATAGAAAAATATTGCCACTGTAACAGAAACACCTAAATGAACAACATATTAAAGAATCAACAAGTCCTTGGAACTCTTCTACATTTAGCATTCAAAAAATTAAGGAAAGTAGGATGGTGATCCAGCCAAGAGTAACTTTAAAACCTGGAATTTCCTTGCCTTTTCTATTGTCTAAAGGAGGGTCTATTAGAGTGATTATTTAAGAGATTGCTTTTTTTAACTTTCCCTTGACAAGAATGTGATAGAGAAAATTATGTCTACACAGTGCCTACTTACCACAATCCCCAGCCTGTTAAAAATATTGGTGGAAAGTTTTTCCAAAGGGGATGTTAGGCTGCCCCACTTTGTGTCAAAATTTGTACAACATCCATTGAAAATAAGTCATAAACAGCTTCCTCAACCTATAATTTACCACTATATGGATGATATTTTACTACTTGATTCAGACAGACACCTTTAAAAATGCTTGGAGAAGCACAAAAAATTTTCCTCATTGTGGATGAATTTTACAAAATTAATTTTACAAAAAAATCAACCACAAAAAGTACAAACCAGAAGCAATCAGTTGTGATCACTTAATTATTTTCAAAAACTTTGGGGAGATATTAACTGGTTACAGTCCACTATTAGATTAACAACTCAAAAACCACATAATTTATTTTAAAGTGATAGGAACTTAAAGAGTCCCAAAATTGACAGCTAAGGCTGAGAGAAAATTGACTTTACAAGAAAAAAATATTACTGGAATAATTTGTAGATCATTTGGTTCCAGAACTTCACTGATTCTGGTTATTTTATGTTATATTCATTTTCCTACAGAAATTCTTATGCAGGGAGAAGATAATATACTAAAATAGATATTTTGAAATACAAACAGAATGAAAAATTGAAGGTCTATATGAAAACTGTTTCTGAATAGATTCTGGATAAAATTGAGAGTTCCTCAATTAACAAGAATAAACACAACAGATATTTTAGTATTTTTTACTAATGTTGAAATGATCTTATAATGGACAGAAAATAAACATTAGCAAAAATCTTGCAGTAGTTTTTTGGGAGAGATTAACAACATATATCCCACAAATATGAGACCTTAGTTTATTTGTAGAACTATTTCTCACATAAAAGGAATACCAGTTTCTCGAGACTGATGCAAATAAATAAGAAAAGGCAAGTCATAAGTCAGGAAAAATAAGTAAAGTTATTCACAGCCCTTATGATTCTGTTTAAAAGTCAAAATTATATATTATCATGGTATTATTAGATTATCCAGAAACTCTTAATATAGTTACTGATTCTCRATATGCAGAAAAAGTTGTTTTACATATTGAAACTACTGAACATATTACAAATGATTTAGAATTAACTTTTTATTCATTCAATTACAAGAAATAATCAAACTAGAAGCATGCCCTATCTATAACTCATATAAGATCCCATACTGTTCTACCAGACCCTTTAGCAGATGCTCATGTTGAAATTAATCAGTTATCAATAGGAAATTTGCTAAAAGCATATTGAACACCTGTAGAAAGTAACCCAAGGGGTACTCAAACAAATGAAATTTGGCAAATAAATGTTTCATATTGCAGAGCTTTGAAAATTACATTATATTCATTCACAATACAATAGATATATATTAAAGATTTCAGTGGGCAACTGTTTTGGGTTCTAAAAAGGCTGATTCTGTGATTTAACATTAATTATTAATTATGGACTTTATGATAATACTTGAACAAATTAGGACTGATTCTATTTTAGCATATGTTTCTAGTAAAATAGAAGAGTTTTTTTATTTTTCTTTACATATTGCAGCATAAGGATTAGTCCTGGATACCACGCATCCCAACAGGACAATTAGTTAGAAAATAATCTAATCATACTTTAAAAATATGCTTAATAAGAAGAAAGGTATAATAATGTCCCCAAGAAATATATTACATAATCGTTTGTTAGCTTTGAAATTTTAATATTAACAAGAAATAAATAAAAGCTTTAGAGAGATATTCGACACTAGAAAAAAATATAGAATTAAATCAACCTGTATACTTTAAAATTATGTTGACCTCAGAATGTAAACCAAGGTATGTGTATTGGTGAAGGTGAATTTTTGCTTTTGTTTCCACAGAAGAAGAAAAGCCATGGACACCATCAAGACTGATAAAGATTAAATTAGAATGAGAGAGTCCTCCAGATTAGGAGATGTGAAAATTTACCAAACAACATGGCCATTCAACCTAACCTGACTTATAAGACCAACAAATTTCTTTTATTTAATAAGATATAACCCATCATAAAGGAAACTCCCTAGAATTAGGGATGGGGCAGGGTTTTGTTTTTGTTTTTCCAGGAAAGTAAAAATATCCAACTAATGGATAAAGATCAGTGTTAAATGAGATATTGAAATAAGACAAATCATCAAGAGAATAATTTCCAAGAAAAAGAGTAAATTGACCTAGTAGTATAGTACATTTCCACATGGAAAAAAATTGATAAATCTTCTCAATTGCTTGCTTCTGCTGGTATCTACAGTCATATAAGGAAAATCATCTATTTTTAGTCAAAATTCAATTAAAATTTAAAGCTGGTTTTTGAATTGGAACGTTATTGCCTTCTCTCAACCCAAGCATGCATATTAAAGGAAAACCCAAAAGCTCTATCTCATGTCAAAAGGGCCACAGAAGAAAATCAAAGTTGAGGAACTATTTTACTGTCACAAATGTCATTATTGTTTGGTTGTATTTTGACACTTTAAACATTTCTAAGGGTACAAATATTACATCAAAATTTATATGTCTGTATGTATGTCTGTATGTATATATGTAGACACATATCTATAAATATGCATAGTTAAGCATTCTGTCATGATATTAATTGTCATATAGAGTACTAAAAATTCTAGAAATAGGCTTTGAAGCGGTGCTTTGTTATGCACTATGGCAGTTGGGATTTCAGATAAGCATTGCACATTTCCATCACACTTTCAAAGGACAACAGCTAGCAATCCCATGACTTCTCCATTATCTCAACACTCAGTTGTCCACTAAAGTTGCGTCAACCCCAGAGAATAAGAAGTAATTTTAAAAACACAAACTCTACACTCCCTAGTGTTTGGGTGTTTTGTTCCTGGTCATTTCATGGGTTATGGATGTTTGTCATTTTTTTAGGGGATTCGTTGCAAGTTGTTTCTGGTCATAATCAGGATATTTTAAATTCAGGGATATCTTTCGGATTTGGAAGTGTGAAGAATATAGGATGTTGGGATAAAAGCGGAGATTATTGAATGTACTTTTAAACTAAAAAAAAACTTTTAATCTCAAATATTGTACAGTGGAATAGATTTTTGTATATTGATACAAATTTAAGATTTATTTGTTATACTGTATACATACTTCCACTCCTGTTTAAGGTATTTTTGTTTATTTATACAAATTTAATGTTATTTTTGTTAGAACCTGTTTTATACATTTCTATTTTTGTTTAAAATGGTCCCTTTAAAAAATAACTCAAAGTTCTAATCCTTTACAACTATTTCGTATAGTAAGAAATGAATGCAAGTAGTGATTCATCTAAAACAATACCATTTGCTACCATCTTAGGTATATTTTCAGGGTCATACAGAGATATAATTTAGACAGATTGTCAAACATTTCAGAGACATATAGAATATGTCATTTGAGATGTTTTAATAACCTAATTTTTTTCATGAGAGTGAAACCCATCTCCTCCTGGCAGTACCAGTTTGCTTTAAAAACAATGGTAGGCATAAATAATATCCATATGGAATTTCCTTTCAATGTAACAAAATTAACTGCTGAGTAGGAAACTATCCTTACCTAGACTTCTGACAGTATGCTGTCCAAAACAGCAGTACACAAAAGAATGCAAATTCCGAAGTTCAAAAAGACAAGATAGAACAATCTTCAAATTTCCTGCTTCATAGAAAAGTCTGTAAGATATACTATGCCTGTAATTAGAAGATGGATGCTCCAGTGGCACAGAGGAAACAAGGGTGACTAGGCAGCCTGCTGATTTTGTCATTTCTTTAGTTTGGGAAGCTGTTTGTTCTGCACTTCCTATTACTGAGGTAATATTACATCATTCTTGGGTCTCTTATGTGATTGAACAATAGACATAGTTTTACTGTTTTCCTTGTTACCAAATAAGAACAAAAAACATTTCTAAATAAAAACCAAAAAAATTAAAAAAAATATTTCTAAGATAAATGTAAATTGTATAAGGTTGAGATACATAAAAGTTTAAGTTGTTTATCTAAGAAAATATCTTAAGCTCTAAAAAGGTAATTTTTGTTTCGTAAAACAAGTTATTATACAAAACATGTTAGATTCAAAGCATTGTACTCACCAATATAGGATAGATAATGGATATTTTCCCTAGTTTGTCAAATAAAATTGACTGGACCTTGTGAATATAATTCTTACTTGATAATTTTTTCTATTTTATATAGTTTTATTTTGTTAATATTAATCTTTCCCTTGTATTTAGACAATACCTGATAATTGTTCTTATTATATGTAGTTTTATTATGTTAGAGTTAAAACCTTTCCTTTTATTTAGACAAAAATGGGTAAATGTGTGGTATTTGTTTTCACTGACACGCAGGAATTCTGGTAAAATTGAGTCTTGAAACAGAGGGTACAATCAGTAATTTCCTCATAGGAACTAGCTATAGATATATTGGAGAGCAAAGGGATTTGTAAAGAGAGAAAAAAGGAGGGGCTTAGAGAGATTTTGCAGGCTTTTTTGATCAGGGAAACATGGAGAGTAGGATCAACTGATAGTTCCTCCAGTGTTCTATAAAAACACTAATGAAAAGAGAACAGAATAAACAGAAATTTTTAAATGCTCAAAATACAATACAATTTTGATATGAAATATTCTGGAATTTAAATAAGATTCAGAGAAAGTTAGAAGAGTGGAATATCAGATCTTATATAAAATCTTTTATAATTTTTTTGAGAATTTTATGCAATGTATTCTAATCATTCACATCTCCTTCATTATTCCTGAATCCATTCTGTATCCCTGTTTTTCCATCTTAGTGTTCTCAGTTGTGTTTAAATTCACTAAGCATAATTATACTCTTTGTTATGTAACTACCCACTGAAAAAATTACCAAAGGGATATACCCTGAAGCTGAGGATTTTTTGTTATTTATGTAGTAACAGCCTTCTTTATGATAAATTGCCCCATTTTCTAAATGTTAGACACTCTTTCAAAGAATTTACCAATATGCCAATTTGCCAATACAGAATAGGAAATATCCTGTAATGGGAACCTTAAGAGTTCAGCTCTTAAGAATCCCTATCAAAATTAAGATAAACACACAGCAATAAGCAAAAGGACCTAAAATCTGAGGGTTAAAAAATTTAAGCATGTTCTTTCTATCCACGTTTCTTTATTTTTCTTTTTCTTCTTCTTATTCCTTATTTTTTGTTTTGCTAGAATTCCCAATAATGCATATCCTTATAACCACCAATTCCCCAAACCTTGCAGATTACAGGGCTAGAATGCTTTTCCCCCCATAAAAACATAAGGATTTTTACAAAGACACAGATCTGTGGCCATCAGCTCAAAAGTGGGAGTGACCTAGTGCATATCTGGTGAAGTACTTAATAGAGAAAGTTATTTAAGAAGGGAATTAAATAATCTGGGAAATATAGAGGGGAAAGCTAGTGTGCTATGCTATATTTTAGGTGGCTAGATAAAGTACTAAAATGTTTATTTCAGTAAAATTATAAATAGGTCATGGATTGTTTTTACATCAGCACACAGCTTTTTTTTTCTCCTAGCATCCATAGAGGATATCAGGTAACCAGAAAACCTATGTAAACAGTTAGGGGGAAGCTATTGGCTCTCATTCTGATAACCCATTCACCAGACGCTGCAGTTTCAGTGGACCTACAACTGGGATTTGCAATTATTGCTCTAAGCCATAGAAACAAAGAAGAGACCCAGACCTCTAAATTATCATCAATTCCCTGGTATGCTGTTTTTTCAGCCATTCTGATTCTGGGCATTGTGGTTCTGTGTCACCAGCAAGAAGAAACCCTTTCTCTGGATTGCAGTTAATTATCTGTTTTGCTATCCTCGAGAATAAAGCATAAGGAATAAGTTTCCTGAACTAAAATCATTAGTAAACTGAGGTGAAGGTGAGCATGAGGAGTTAGAAATCTTTTAAGCGAAGGAAAACGAGGGCATGCTTATTCTTCTATCTGAGCACCTATTGGCAGCTTTTGGCAAGTAGTAATTCTATATCCTGGATACCTTTGAATATCTTAAATGTAATGCTTTTGCCTGAACCCTAAACACAGACCAAATAATTATAAAGATAATTGCAGGAAGGAAGATCTCTGCCTTTACTTAGGAGAGAGGAATGAATGCCTGGCAATGAAAATCTGTTTTCACACACGCCTAGGCATTGTGATCAGTATACCCCCAAAGCATAGGAGATGGTTCTGAACTGCGGTAATTAATTCCCAAATATGTAACAGAAGGCAATTCAGCTGTAGTGAAAATATACAGAAAAAGACAGCCACATTATTCACTAACTAATAATGTCAAAAGTCCTGTCTTTTGGTTAAAACCTTCACCAAATATTCTGGCTCTGATGAGTAGCTTGAAAGAAGATGGCTGAGTAATTACTGAAAAATATTGCAGTTCTTAATAATACTGTGATTACTTTATGAACTAGTGATACTACATAATGGTTTCAATGGACTTTCTGAATACTGACTGTTGACAAAGTTCCTGTTGGATGCTAAAAATAAGATCACCAGGCCCCAGGACATACATAAATACATGTATGTACAAATACACACACACACAAACACCACAGACAGAAATTTATCAGTTTTATATCTGTGTCTTTCTTTGAGAAATGGTTGCCCTAGGCACACACTACTGTATTTTAAAGTGCTCCTGTTATTTAATGGTAGCCAAAAAATTCCCAAATTGAGGGAGGTAACCCAGACCCAGAAAGAAAATTATCACATGTACTTACTCATAAGTGGCTTTGAAACATAAAGCAAAGAAAACAAGCGCACAAACCACAAACTCAGAGAAACTAGACAACAATGAGGGCCCTAAAAGAGGCATATATAGCTCCAATATATGTGGGAAGTAGAAAAAGACAACATATCCTGAGTAAATTGGGAGCATTGGGGCCTTAGGAGAGCGTTGAAGGGGAGGGGAGAAGCAGGTAAGGGAGCATAGAAAAATGCAGAACTCAATAAAATCAATTAAAAATTTCCCAAATTTCCAAATCCTTGACTACTTTTTGACTTTAGAAAATTCATGAGTGTTAAATTTTTCAGCAACACAATAAGCCTCTCTGCTGACACAATAATCCAAACTAGACCAAATCAGATAAAATTAGAAGAAACCCAGGTTTAATGGATGCCAACACTCCTGGGTGGCCCCTGGGAAAACATGGAGAAGGGGAAAGGTAAACAGGAAAAAACACAGGAGAGGGAAAGGGGAGACCACTTGTACATTCTCTTGGAGGCTTGTGGGAGTGGTCTTCATCCTCACTGGGGAGTGGTCACCATTTTGCGGGCTTTCTTGGAGGTGGAGTTTAGACCTAGGCAATTTTCGGTGGATATGGCTTTGACAAGGAACTTTCCACCCATTATTCCGAAATTGATGCCATGGGGCCTGGTGAAGTCCCCAGCTAAACATTCCAGACTAATTGTATAAAGGGATGTTAGAGAACTGAGGTGATGCTTCCAACCAAACATTGGAGTCTCTTTGGATTAAGGGGTGCTGGCTGAAGTCTGGCTACTTCCTGTGGGCATGGGGCAACATGGGAGAGGGAAGAGCTGGGAGTTGGAGGGAACACACTCAGCAAGAGGTGTGTCTGGAAAGGCATCTGTTTACTGCCATCCTGGATACCTCAAGCTGCTGTTTTTTGAAAGAGATGAGAAGGCAGGTGGTTAGGAAAAAAATATATTGTTATTGTTGACCCCATGTATGGGGCTAGCCATGGGAAGTGTCATTAACTGTCAGAAACAATGGGACAGAGAAGTGTCCTGACTGTATAGGTAAGGCTTGGGTAAATTAGTGAGACATGAAAGTAGATATACCCTATTCAAAACCAGATTTAAGTTGGTTGGTGTCCTTTTGAGCCAGGAGAGTTGGTAACAGTGATTAAGTCCCAGTAGCTGGTGCAGGTGTTGGCAATGTCTGGAGGGCCTTTGTAAGTTGGTCTTGGTCCAGACAGCAGGAGTGACCTATAAAATATGCTTGAAATAGAAGGGGTAAAAAATAGACTTTAGAGACTGTTAGTTTTTACCAGACCATATTTCTTGATAAAGCAACAAAACTTTTTAGAAACCTGCAGGTTTTAAAAATGCTGGCGGGTCCCTGACAGCAGTAGGCAGGCAGGCCCACAGAGCAGCCAGTCCCAGGCAGAGACAGCTCCCTGCGGGTCCAGGGAGAGCCACCCAAGCAGGCGGGTGTGAGTGGTGGCGGGTCCCTGGCGGCAGAAGGCAGGCAGCGGGTAGAAGGAAGGCACATGGGCAGACACATCATACAGAATAGAATTTGATGTTTATTAATTAAAAGAAAGAGAGAATGGGGAAAGAAAAGAGAAGAGAAATGAGAGAGACAGAGAAGGGAGCAGGAGAGACACGCTCGCATGCCAAGAGATACCAGAAAGAGATCCAAGATGGCAGGGGCAGAAAGAGATCCAAGATGGCAGGGGAGGAGGGCAGGGGTCGCCGGGAGTGGGCGTGGCTTTTCTCTTAAAGAGACGAAAATCATAACAGCAGGTATTTGTAATACAAATGGGACAGGAGTGTTTTAGAAGACAAAGGGAATTGGGAACTCTGGATCTTTGAATATACACTTGAAAGCTGTTAATCTTGGATTATGAAGCCTGTGAAAGAGGTACACCTGTCTGTATCCTAGCAGGAACCATAACTAATGAAGTAATAAGCTACCAGTACCTTGAGTCATCAAATGCCATTAGACAGATCTAAAAGGGACAAATGAAGAGAAATGAGATGTCTTTTTTATCTATGAAGGCAATCCCAGGTCACCCCATAGTCTTTGGAGAACACCAGCCTTAGAAACAGTGTTTGCCATTACCTGCTGAGTTCAGGAGGCCTGAAGACTTTCCTGTGGGGAAAAGGATTTAGTCTACCTGTCTTGGCAGGATGAAAAGATAAATCCCTGGTGTACCATCCAGGAAGCTGATGAGGTATAAGGCTGCTTTTTGCTGTGTGGGTGGCTTTGCCATACCCAAAGGCCAGCCCCCAGGCAGAAGGTCTTTTGTAACTGTGCATCTTCTTGGAGAAACTATAGGATGCTGCAGAATCTGTCATATCTCTGTTGTTAGAAGCTCTTTTGTTAGATGCCATACTCTCAGATCTGTGAAGGTACTTGAGAATTGGGTACCATTACCTGTTAGTTATAGTTAAATTACACTTATATGTTAAATTTAGACATTTATTTTACCCAATTAGTTACAGCTTACCAATGCTAGTAAATGTAATAATATTAAAAGGAATATTTTAGTAAGTTAAGGAATTTTGGAGGCAGAATTTCTCCTTGATAAGTCTAGCACATGTTAGTACAATAGATGGGGCTGAGGTCAAAATGGTGGCTATCCACGTGTTTGTATCTTTTTAGAGCTGTTATAATCTGGAGTTATAAGTTTTACATATCTTAAAACATGCACACATATACACAGAGAAATAAGACAAGCATACTATGGAAACAAACATAATACAAACATTGACATAAAAGCATAGTGTGGCCACATTATTTTAATAGACAAATAAAACTTTTTAGGAACCCATGTCAGCTGTACAACTTAAAAATTCTTGTATAGACAGGTGGCAGATGCTAGGAAAGCATACAAGTGGTCCAATTAAGGACAGATTAGCAGAAGCTGCAAGAGGGAGAAGAAATTTAAGGAACACCCATACAATTTTAGAGTGGAAGGACATGGAAAAGCATCCACTGTAGAGAGTCCCAGCATGAGACAAAGAGCAAACACCTAGAGAAACAGACAGGGGAGCAGGAGTACAGTATCCAGAAACCATGGGCATATGGGCCCTTTTTTGTTTTATATTAGTTGCTAAATAGCCCCAATTTAAAATGATTTTAGTAATAGGAAGCTCAAGGGCAGTAGAGGATCTGGCTTTGAATTGCAATTGTCTATTTTTACAGGTCTATGCCAAGTCTTAGGCACTGTAATAAGACTCTTGAGTCAAAACTAGAGGGACATGAGAAATGCGTGGGCAAACATCTACATCCTACAAAATCCCACCTTAGCAATGACCGCCTTGCCCCTTGTGGGGTTGGGGGCCTGGCATAGGCCATGACTTCCACAGACAACCGAACAAGAGAATGGGCCCTGGGCCCTATGGACATGTAGTTGAAAAATGGAAACTCACCCAGTCAAAGCTGATCTTAGCCTGGTGGAGACCATGGGTGAGAAGGGCATTTTCCAACCTACAACCCTGGGGCAGTGGAAAAAACAGTGAATCTTAGTGGGACCTCTAAATATTAAGTTTTTCTTCAGCCCTGTAAGCTTCTCCATCAATGAAATAATCCAAATTAGACTAAATCACACCAAATTAGAAAAAAATGGATTAATGGGCATGTTTTCATGCATGCTCCTCCCCAAAGGGTAGACAATGTGTTTATTCTCTGGGGGTCAGTTTAAGTAGCCTGTGAGAGTGGTCTTGACCCTCCCTGAGTAGTTCTCACCATTTGTGGGCTTTCTTGGTGGTGGCTTTTGGACTGAGGCAATTCCCAGGGAAGGGGGCTTTGGCATGGAACTTTCCACTCAACATTCCAAAATCAGTGCTAGGGGGCTGGGGTGAAGCCCCCAATCAAATGTTCCAGACTCTTTGTCTAAAGGAGTGTTAGAGAGCTGAGGTGATGCTTCCAACCAAACATTCCAGAATCTTTGGATAAAGGGGTGCTGGCTCAAGTATTGCTACTTCCTGTGGGCATGGAGTGACATGGGAGAGAGGAGAGCTGGGAGTTTGTGGGCTCATGCTCAGCAAGAGGTGTGTCTGGAGAGGTATCTAGTTTACTGCCATCCTGGAGACCAAGACCTCACACAGCATCGGTGGCAAAGGTAAAGTCCCAGGAGCTTATGAAGGTGTTGGTTTTGTCTGGACTATGGAGGTTAAACTGAGGCAACTCCCAAGGGAGAGGACTTTGACAAGCAACTTTTCACCCAATATTCCAAAATGTATGCCAGGAGACTGGGGTGAAGCTCCCAACTAAACAATAAGATGTAGGTAAATATCCTCTGAATTTTAGATTTAGCCAGTGCATGAAGTCATACTAGGATTAGCTTAAAGAGAATTGACTGTTTCAGAAACTTAGAAGTTGCTGACTGGAGATAATATTATTAGTTGAAACACTGTTTATACAAAATATGCCAAATTATCAAAAGATTAATTTGAGATTCAGTTAAAATATAGTTACTAGAAGAGAATTGGTTCCCAGACAATGTTGTGTTGTAGAAACAATTAGGAAGATACTAATAGAAAGTCATGACTGAGAATAACTGCTTATCAGAATCATGTATGAGAAGTATTGGAAACCAAAGTGGAAAGAGCTTTTTTTTAGTAACAGATACAAAGATATTTGGAAGCAAATGAAGTTCCATCTTGACTTTATACATTTCTGTTGCCAGATTTATAGTTAATTTAAGCACTAAATATAAGGATTTATTGCTTATAATTCATATATACAATAACAAAACAAATATATATCCATTTTAAGAATAACAAAGTAAAAATGTTTTTTATATTCTAAAAAGCCTAGAAAATTTTATCAGTCAAGCATCAACAGTGAACAGCTACCTGCACTACATAAGTCTTTGAACACATACACATTTTATCAATTTATTACTACTAAATTAATTTATCCTCCTCTGCTTTTTCAAAATTATATGATAAAGATACATTGTAGAGATTATACTCCTCAACCAAAAGTTTGTTTGTGATTGGCTTTAGCTGCCTCATACTATTTTGAATTGTATTGATACACTCTGCAGAAGATTATTCTATAGCATGTGTCCCATTTTCATTACTCACTCTTCTGTACAAAATTAATAATATTGAGTATTCTCAACAAGGACAACATTGGGGAACAAGTCCCACAATTATTCATTTTAACTGTTTCATAGCATGCTGTGTTTTATTGAGATACAATCCTCAGAAGGTTACTCTATAAAACAAGATATGTCACACTCTGTTTAGCCATCCTATAACATGTTTCCTTAGATTTAGAAGCAGTTGATGAAAGGCAACCATACAGCATAAGCCTTGAAGTGACTGGTTTTAACTGACACATAGTGTGCTACATTATATTATAATAAGCATTGATTTAACACAGAAGAAATATGCTGAAATGTTTATTTTTTAAAATTATTTAAAGTTCTACACATTGGTAGTTTGCAAGGAACTATTTTCCACATTCTTATTATTTTATAATAGATAAATGAATGGAAATAAATAAGATCATATTGAGTAATGTAACTCAGACCCCTGGAAAAACATAGGTATGATATTCTTTCTTGTTGGAAAGCTCTACTCTACAATATTCAGATGTGAGTATATATCCTGGAGTAACTGCATAAATTAGTACAGGAGAAAGAGAGCATTGTCAGGGAAGGGTACTGAGAGAATGATATAAAGGACAATACAAGAGTGAAAAGTATATGACTGGAGAAATGGGAAACAAAGCAGGCTTTATTTATTAACTAGGGTGATATAAACAAAAAGAAAGAGGAGGGAAAAATGATCACAAGAATTCCTGAAAAACTCATAAGTAATCACACAATTAACTATTTATATTAAATAAATTCACCCTATTTTATATATATGTGTATATGTATATATATATCACCCTATATATAATTCAGCATATTATATATATAATGTATATATAACTGTGCATAAATATATATCTTATGTAAATGATGTTTCCTCATTTGAGCTTACAATGCTTCCTCAGAAAAGCCTATGAAAAACTAACAATTACCCTAAACCAAGCAACATTTCCAAGAGACTCCAATAACCAGGGCAATTTGCTATTGCTTTTGGATACTTCCTACCGATGAAAATTAAATCCTATCACTAAAGACTCCAGGCACTTCAGACATAGGACTGAGATGTCCCTAAGAAGAAACTGGCCTAAATGATGCCTCTCAGGGGACTAGCATTCATTGTTACAAAAGGTGCCTTATATATTTCCAATGGATATGTTACCTACCAATATTTCTGTCCAAATATGTGGCCTCTGAACCAAAAGAATGACCAGCATGCCTGAAATACTAAGGGTGCTATAGTAGTATGCTCATATTAGGGGTAACCAACATATCACAAATTGGGATTATGACTTTCTCTAAGAGGGACATTTTGCTTGGTACTATAAACCTATCCAACTATCCAGGACAAGTCATAGATTTTGGAAATCAACCTGCAAATAACATTTTGTTAAACTAGCAAAATCATTAATTAATCTCTTCATAGTTGTCCTCTAAACCACAGAGAAGTGTAGTTCTTGCCCTTCATAAAGGAAGTATCTCTTTTCAACAGACAGGGGTCATTACAGAACAGCACAACCAATAAACCCGCAGAGTTGTGTGGTCAAATCTTAAGAGATACATTTACAAAAACCACCTATGTACCTGGGGCTCAGGAAACATTGCAGAAGAGGTAGGTGGAAAGACCCAGAGCAACACAGAATTTGTTGTGCAATTGTGCCTCCTAATAATGTCAGAAATTGCACCTGTAAATGCAATCAACAAAACTATCCAAACATTATCTGATCAAAGACAGTAACAATACACATGCTAAAGTTGAGTAAGGAAGTCCATGAAACTTCCACTATACACAAAGATTAACAGGCAAATAAGTAATGTTGAGAATAGGAGAAATATTCACTTTCATGAGTGAGAAAAGCAGTTGCTTATACAATCCTAAATGATCAGTCTTGAAGATTTACATGTGAGCAACATTATAAAGATTGTGCAGGTTAATTTAGGAATGTGTATATATGTACATAAGTATACACATATATGTATACACACACATATATACATACATATTTGCATGCACCAAGAATTAATTTAAGAGGGGCAATAATTGAAACAATTAGGGGAAATACACAATAAATTTTGCAGTGAGGAAATGGAAGGAAAAAAATGATAAAATTATATTACAGTCTCACACATGTTAAAAATGGAATAAAGGTAATTTATTTCTTTAATTTTCAAAACAAAAAGTTTAAATCTACTTTTCACTTTAATATTAAATTTCAAATATTTCACATCTGTTATTCAAGTAGTGACAGATATTTTTCAGCATTTGTGTTTAAGTCAATTGATTTTAATTTCTTTTGTAAAAAAATTAGTGATAGAGAAGATTTGAGAAATTATTGTTCAGAAACCATTGGAAAATAATGTTTATTTTTTATTAAAATTACCATAGCCTAGTCTCAGTCTTTGTTTAAATTTTGTAATTGTAAAATTCTAAAATTACGCTTTCCAAAGTTCCGGAATTAAATACTTGGAATTTACTGTTTTGCAAGTCTAAAACTATTGTGTTGCATTGTAATTGGAATCCTTTAAAGAATTTTTGCATTCAGAATTTCCTTTATTGTATAAGATGGTTTTGGCTATTCTGGTCTTTTTTCCATATAAACTTGATTATTGTTCTCTCAAGGTCTATGAAGAATTTTGTTGGGATTTTAATGGGG
>LOJH01022241.1:7948-19975 GCA_001685095.1 Ellobius talpinus
TGTGTGTGTGTGTGTGTGTGTGTGTGTGTGTGTGTGTGTGTGTGTGTGCAGGACCTTGCCACCTTGCCATTTAGCACCTCCAGAGTAACAAACAAACAATACAGGCTTCCTCTGTGCCTGCTCCACCCCCACTCCACTGGGTGCACCCTGTCAGGCCAATCTCATCTTGGGACACTCTCTGCTTATTCCCCAGGCCATTGACCCCCTGGTTCTGCAAGGAGAGAAACGCTTCACTCCCTTGTACTGACTTGATGCTGTTCCAGCGCTGAGCCAGTCAGCAGACATGTAGAGCTGGCTGTCACGCCCTCTTGGTGGGACATCTTAGGGTTCACTGCGGACACAACAGGCTAGTTTTTCACTCACGCATAGATGAACGTGTGGTGTGGGAAATACTTAGTCCCTCTGTGCCTCAGCATCCCATTGATGATGACAATGGCACCTGCTCACTGAATGGGTTGGGAAGATTCTGTGATTTCCTGTAAATGTGGTCCTTACTTAATACTAGGTACTGTTCTACAGGTAAGGTACTTACTTAACAGTGTTCAACAGGAAGAAGGTGCCACAGGGGCTGACCATTCCTGTTTGTGAGTCGGCTTCCCGTCAGCCTTGGAGGGCTGGGGCTGAGATGGCGAAGTGGACGGGCGCTGTCCTATCTGTGGTCCGCTCAGTCAGAGAACTGCATTCTGCCCTGAGAGCCATCAGTTCCCCATCCATGGTTTTGGGCCAGATCAGGTCTCTGCTCTGGAGACTGAAGATTCTCCTTTACTATTGGTGAAGACGAAGGGGAGCTACCTTTGCGTAGTGTAAGTGTTACAGCTCTGAGGGGAAAGGGTTCACAAAGTGTTCAGCTCTGCTCTGGTGGGAGAAGTTTTCCCCAAAGCGTTACAGCTCTGAGGAGAAAGGTATCCTGGCAGTCGGGAGCTAAAGAATACCACGAAGTCACACTGCACAACAAACCTCATGCAAAAGATTTATTGGGCGGGAAGAACTCAGGAGGGTGGCTGCCTCTGGGGAGGCGAGAATTAGCGGAGAACTGAGCAGAAGACAGAGTTTATATGGGATTTCTTAGGGGCGGGGTGGTGGTGGAGCTTTCCAGGGTGGGGACTGGTAGGATTTCAAGTCTAGAGCTTGGGGCAACCCAGGGATTGGTGGGATTTTAAGTCCTGAGCTTGGGCTTTATATTCTGCAGGGTGAGGCCTGGATCCAGCTGTTCGGGCAGTTAGAGTGTCCTATAGAGGGAGCCTGGCAGTTGGAGCTCCACAGGGGCAGGGCCTGGTCACGCCACACCTCGAGGGGCTTACAAAGACGATGGTGTGAACAGCTTTTGCATAGCTGTGCCCCAAATACCTGCAAGAACAAGTAAAGCAGAGGAAAGGTTCATGTTAGCTTTTGGTGTCAGAGTTGCCACTCCATCAGGCTGGGGAAGGCACAGTGGAGCAGAGAGGCTCACCACATGGTTACATTATGATGGATAGGAAATAGAAAAGGACACGGGAAAGCCATGATGGGATATAACCCTCAGTAACCACTTCTTCTACTTAGGCCCTGCTTCCTACTCTTTACTACCTCCCAATAATGTCATCAGATAAGGGGACCCATCAAGGGATGAACCTATTAATCAGGTCAGAGCCCTCAGGGTTGGACCATTTCTAAAACACCATTGTAGACACAAGCAGAGGCACACCAACTCTCAGGCAATTTTTGTTTGTTTGTTTTGAGATGGGGATCTCTCTATTGCCTAGCTCCGGCTTTCCAGAAACTTAGTATGTGATCAGGTTGGCCTTGAACTCACAGAAATCCATCTGTGTCTACCTCTGAAGTTCTGGGATTAAAGGCATCCCCATTCCCCCAGGCAAGTCTTAATACCAATAGGCTGACAGTGGAAATGAACTGTTGTGTTGATATCATGAGTAACCGGAGACCCAGATCTCTGATGTCATGGGTATTCCCACTTCCTTAGTTTCTTCTTTGTAAAGTGACTTCACTCCTCAGGGTCTTGTTTTCCTAATTTGTGAGATGATAGGAAGATTGCATGCAATGAAATAACATCCTGCCTTAGATGGAAAGACATGCTAACCCATGTCACCACATGGGAGTGACCTTGGGGACATGGCGTTAATGGAAATAAGCCAGTGACAGAGCAGAGCCATACAGGATGCTGTACAGTTCCACCTAACCATAGACAGCTAAAGATGAGAGAGAAAGTGGGTGGAGCAAGGGGGAAGCAAGTGGTGGGAGGAGGGGCCCGGGAAGTTGCTTAACCATGGCAGGGCTGTGGTTTTGCAAGATAGAAAAACGGTGGAGACACATGGCAGTAAGAGATGAAGAGATGCCGTGAGAGCTGGCTTTAACTGTCAACTTGACGTGAGAGCCGCCTGGGAGGAGAGTCTCAGTGAGGGACTGTCTTCAGTGGGCTGGACTGTGGGGAATATCCATGTGGATGTGTATCAGTTAGGTTAGCTGATGTGGGAAGACTCAGCCCACCATGGGCGGCACCATTCCCTAGGCACGGGTCCTGATAAGAGTGTAGAAACCAAGCTAAGCTTAAGCAAGCATGTGGGCAAGCATGCATGCATTTCTCTTTGGTCCTGACTCATGCATGTGATGTGACTAGCTGTTTGAAGTTCTTGCCTTGATTTCCCCACAGTGATGAAGCAATGTAACTCGGAACTGTAAGCTGAAAAAAAAACCCTCCTTCTCTAAAATGCTTTGTGTCGGGATGTTTTATGAAACTAGAACACACGCGCACTGTGAATATCCTACCAGCTGCACATTGAACCACAGTGAGGCTGACAGATGGCTTTCTGAGTGTTTCACCACAGTCAAAGGATTGGGGGAGGGGGCTGCAGAGATGGTTCAGTAGGTGAGAGTGCTTTCTGAGCAGGCACAAGGCCTTGAGTTCAGACCTCAGAACTCATATTAAAAAATAAGCTTGGCATGGCCATGCACATCCCTCAGCTAAAGCGGATAACTACTTGGGTCTGTACCAACACCCCTCCCGAAGGCGGGATCTCTGTGGTGGTTTGAAAGAAAATGGCCCTCAAAGGCAGTGGCACTATTAGGAGGTGTGGCCTTGTTGGAGTAGGTGTGGCCTTGTTGGAGTAGGTGTGGCCTTGTTGGAGTAGGTGTGGCCTTGTGGAAGGAAGTGTGTCACTGGGGGTAGGGATAGGCTTTGAGGTCTCCTTTTCTCAAGCTACACCTAAGAAGACATTTCGCTTCCTGTGGCTTTGGGATCAAGATGTATGACTATCAGCTCCTCCTCCAACACCTTGTCTGCCAGCACGTTGCCATATCCTGCCCCGAGGATGATGAACTGAACCTCTGAACTATAAACCACCCCAATTAAATGTTTCCTTGATAAGAGCTGCTGTAGTCATGGGGTCTCTTCGCAGCAACAGGAACCCTAACTAGGACACTGTCTCTCCCTTCCTACTGTCTTCTGTTTCAATACCGTTACCACAGCTCCCTCTTCTCTTTCTATGCCATGGATCCCGGGAATCAAACTCAGGCACCAGGCTGGGCAGCAAGTACCTCTACCCAGTACTGCGCACAATCTCACCTATTTATTTATGTATCAATTTATTTATTTACGTTATAGGTTTTCACAGAGCCCAGGCTAGCTTCAGACTTGCTGTGTAGCCAAGGATGACCTTGAACTCCCGGTCCTCCTGCAGAAACAACAGCTTTGTATGGTGGTATGCTGGTATGGTTGTACACCTCTGGTAATCCCAGGTATTCAGGAGGCTGAGACAGGAGGATTTCAAGTTTGAGGCCAACCTTGGCATTTATCAAGACCCTGTCTCAAAATAAAAGTTTTAAAAAAATGGAGCCTGAGGATATAGCTCAGTGGTAGAGGCCTTGCCTAGCAAAAATGAAGGCCCTGGATTTAGCCCCCTGGTGCACCAACATAAACAATCAACCAAACAAACAGACCCAGTTCCTGGTGCAGACCTGTGGCATGGGCATCTGGCAGTGGTGAGCAGGTAGGGTTGCTGGGATCTAATCTGATACCAGACAGTTTAGGAATCCCTGCCTGCTTATTCCTCAGCTGCCTAAATGCAAGAGCTGGGCCCGAGACAGGGAAATCAGCTTTCCGAAGACCTCACAGGGGCAAGCCAGGATTAGAGCTCAGGTCTCCTCCTACTGTCCCCGGGCGTCAGGTCCCCAGAGGGCGTCAGTCCCCCAGACACTCCATGCCTTTTTTGCCCTACCACTGTCCATGAAAGGCTTCTTTACCCCTGACAACTTCCAGGGTAGCTTGTTGAGTCTCAGTTTTGTATGGCCCAGGGACCAGCCCACAGAAGACAGTGCCCTGTAACAGAAGTCAAGGTTTCCTCCTCTTTCCCATGTTGGGGGGGTGGCAGTCAGGAGGCCAGCCTCAGAGATGGAGGGGCCAGGCTTGGGGCAATCTCAGATGTTCGCAGCAATATCCAAGCCCCTGCCCTGCTCCTGGGGAGGCCGGAAAGGGATGTTCACAAACTGCCCAAACATCTGGACAACGAAGAAAGCCAATATGCACCATGCAGATGTTTTCGAAGCTCAATGCTGGGTGCCGGCAGAGATCAGACACCTGGGTGATGGGAGGGTGCTCATGTTAAATGGTGAGTCCGTGATTCAGGTTAACATTGGCTCAAAATCAAGGGTGAGGTGTGCCCTCCACCTGGCTGACTTGCCTTGTTCCAAGCAGTCCCAATATGCCGGGCGACCATTTTAACTTCCCACATAGTATCTCATTTTATCCTGACAATAACCCTATGGGGGTAGATTCTATTACTGTTCTCACACTGAGGCTTAGCGAGGTTGTGTTGTTGACCCAGGCTCACCGGATAAGCTGCGGTATCAGGCTTACATGGAGGCCGTCAGTACAGCCCTTCCTCGTTCCATAAGTACCCACCCCCCAGCAAGGGTCTCTGGGGAAATCCCAGAACCTCCTCACCCAACATCATAGACCTATGGCGGCTATTGCATAGTGAGAATGGGTTCCTGGGAATGGGCTATTTTCTGGGTTGGACATGAGAAGGGGACTTGGTGGGGAGCCAAGCCGAGCCCCATCCAGGCTGGTGGGCGGTTGGCCAGCTGCCAGTCCTCTGAAGGCTTCCGAGACCATAGCCCTCTTCCCAAATGAAAAGTGAGCTCCCCGTGGTAGGCTGGCTGTGGCCAGCAGGGCTATTTATTTTTCTGTCCCTAAGCCTTTAAGTCATCTATTTACCCAGAGAAGTCAAGAAGCTGGGCCCAGTGTCCCTGTCCAGGCCTCCCTCCCCCAGCCTGGGCCCCACAGGCAGAGCCAGAGACCCTGACAACCACTGGGGGGTAGTAAACAGGGAAGAGCCCTGGGGTCTAGAACCACAGAGCCAGGGACACTGGTTGTGCCTGGTCACTGCTTCAGGGAAGTCCTCAGTCCTGTGGTTCTGGGTGAAATGGAGCCATGCTCAGAGCTGCACAGAGCATCCAGCTTCCCTTCCTATGGCCCCTTTCCCTAATATGTTCCTGTGGCATCTTCTTTCTTCTTTCTCACACCAACTAAAGAACAGCTGCCCCCACCACCACCACCGTGGAGAAGATAACCATTTACAACACAAGGCAAATACTCTGCAGCCAGGCTCCTCCCCTGCCAGAAGAGGAGTTGTCCTTCTCAAAGACCTTCTCAGAGATCACGAAGGGGAGGCTGGTGGTTAGGGCCAGCAATGAGAGTGCTGGGTGCTTCCTGGCCTCTGAACAACCCAGGCCACACCCTCTGCTTGACTTGTTCCACCCAAAAGATGTGTGCCAAGGTGGGAGGTGGACAGGGGTGTGCTGAGCTTAGGCTGGAGCTGAAGACCACTACCCAGTCTGTGGCTGGGACAGAGAGAGTCAGGGAGAGATTTTGGGATGTGCACTGAGCCATTTCCAGAGCCCACAGCTCCCCAACCAGAAACATGTCAAGAAAAAGCGACCCTGTTTCCAGAGGGAAACCGAGATCCTGTCTTTGTCAGTGGTCTGTTGCTGTGAGAGACACCATGGACACGGCAACTCTTATAAAAGAAAGCATTTAGATGGGACTGGCTTACAGTTTCAGAGGGTTAGTCCACCGTCAACACGGTGAGAAGCACGGTAGCACACAGGCAGAAAAGTGGATGAGAGTTCTACATCCGGATCCTCAGGCAGCAGGAAGAGAAAAGCACTTGGCTTGGCCCATTGAAACCTCAAAGCCCACTCCCAGTGATACACTTCTTCCATCAAGGTCACACCTACTCTAGTAAGGCTACATCTCCTAATCCTTACAAATACTGCCACTCCCTGGTGACCAAGCATTCAAATCTATGAGTCTATGGGGGGCCATTCTTACTCAAACCACCACAGGGGTCATGCTCGGTTGAGAAATACTGTCCCATCCAGCCCTGAAGTCCCCTCTCCTGCTGTGGATACTGTGTTTCTTGGTGTGATATCAGAAAGAGTTCCTGGCTGAGGTTTTGGGGGGTGTCTCCCCGCCTCCTCATCACCTGGCAAGGTGTCCCTGCAATGCTGTCTCTCACCTCTGGGAACAGGTGAGGTTAAGACTGATGGCTTGCCACGGAGGGCTTTCTCCAAGGTTCCACGTAGTGGTTTTAAGGGTGGTCCTCCTTTGCCCTCCCCTGACCCCCTGGCTGGGTTGTACCTTGGAGCAGTGATATGTTATAGTTGTTCCCCTCCATCTGGTGGCAGAGGGTAACAAATAACCCCCTTAGCAGCGCTTCTAACCCTTTGTCTTGGAGGGCTCTCGTCAGCCTGTCTTTGCAGCCATGAAGGTGGGTCAGTATGCATCTGCCATCCTGGCTCCCAGAGGAACCACGAACATGTAGGATCCAGGTTCTGTCCTCCAAAGTTTCCTGGGCATCAGTGTGTGTGTGTGTGTGTGTGTGTGTGCGTGTGTGCGCGTGCGTGCGTGCGTGCGTGTGTGTGTGTGTGTGTGTTGGGGATTTTCCAGGAAGCCACTTCAGACATGTGGCCTCCGAGGCTCAGACCTAGTCCTGTTCTACTTGGTGACCACAGACAGGAGATGTTTCTCTCTGCATCTGAGTTTCTTCTTGGGAAAACTTCAAAGGAAAACAAAACAAAACAACTTTTTTAAACCAAATTTTGTTTTGTAGCCCAAGCTTGTCTTCAACTCACAATCCTCCTGCCTCAGCCTCATGAATGCTGAGATTGCAAGTGTGCACCACTATGCCAGAGTGGGGAAAATTCTTGCTTTCCTCTTCTTCCGTTCTCCCACTTCAAAAGGGAGGAGAGGGAGCGAGAGGGCAGGCCTCCCTGTCCACTGATATTAGCTGAGCGTCACAGATGCCACAGGGCAAATGGGGGAATTCAGAGTCCCTAACACCAATTACACACCATGCATGCATGAACTTGATTTGCGTGGCCACCCAGGCACACACAGGCATTTGCACGTGCAAACACACTGGCTGGCTTCTGCTTATAGCCTATCATTTCCACCAACCCAGTCAGGCTTTCTACTCCTTGAGATCTAAGGAGAGGCTCTGGTGTCATGTGCCACGTGCTAGGTCACCATCAGGAGGGCCTGTGTTGATGCTACAGTTGGTTGCACTAGGTTGTCATCCTTGGGGCTGGAGAGATGGCTCCGTGGTTGAGAGCACTGACTGCTTCTGTGGAGGACCTGAGTTTGGTGCTGAGCATCCACGTGGCAGATAATAACCATCTGTCATGTTCCAGGGAATACAATGCCCTCTTCTGGCCTCCTCAGGCACTGCATGTACATGGTGTACATATATACACATATACATGCAGATACACCTTCATAAAATAAAAATAGCTCTTTTCAAAGTTGTAACACTGTGGCTCTAGTAATCAGCACATTTGTAAAATCCTAAACTAATTTTATTACTGTTTTGATTGTTGAGACAGATGTTCGTGTGGTCCAGATAATTTCATCAAATTTCTGATCTCCCTACCTCCATCTCCTTAATGCTGGGGTTACAGGTGTATGCCACCATGATCAACCACAAATTCACTTTTTTTATGGGCTCTCACTGGGTTCAAGCTCACAGAGATCCACCTGCCTCTGCTTCCCGAGGGCTGAGATTAAAGGTGGGCACCAGCACACCCAGCTTCCAAGTTCACATTTTAAGGACATTGGCAGGATCGTGTCTCAACTCACCCTGCCTGACAGAAGTCCCTCCACCCACCCCCAGCATCAGAGCTGAGGTGTGGAAGGAGCGAGGGAAGATGCTTGTCCAAGGCACTGGAGCCAGTTGGGGGAGGGGACTGGACCTCTGGTACCTGTCCCAGTTTACCCTGTCACTAGTTGCTTCTCTTGAGAAGGCAGAGACCAAGCTGGGGATAAGCAAGAGCCTGAGACTCGAGAGGAGGAGGTGGCTGTAAGCGGCAGAACCTTCCGAGTGAGCGGCCTTGCTCTAGCTGGGGTGACAATGCACTCAACTGTCCTTGGGGACAGGCCAGTGGAACAGCTGTGGCATTAGAGCTGGCCTGAACCCCTGCCCTGGACCTCAGGCAGGCTGGCATGCTTTGGGCTTCCTCTCTGGCGGCCAGCCCCTGCCATGGAAACCACTCTTGGTAGGACAGCTGATGCCAGGCCTTCAGGGTGAGAGGGCTGGTCAGGAGGCCAGCCAACTGCCCCTCGGCTCCTCTGCGGTTATTCTACAGCATCTGTGATGCCCACACCTGTCCCCAGGCATGCCATGGGGAGACACTGGTGAGAGCCTTTGCTCTTCAACAGAACAACTTGATTTGGGGTGGCCACTGGGGATAGAGGGACTGTCCGTGATGCAGAGAAAGGTCCATCTCTACTAGGACTGTCTAAGAGCTCTGGGAGGAAGACCCTGGCCCCCCTCAGGGGCCTCTGTTAGTGAGGATGTAACTAAGTCTGGGGACAAGTGCAGGTAGGCAGCTGGCACGTGGGAAGTGTTGGCAAGCCTGTCCTCCCGCTAACTCTGGACTCGCAACAATCACAGCTAATTCCTAGACCACTCACCGTCTGCCAGCTACTCGGTGTGGTAATCCTGAGTGATGGTGATGGTGGATGAGCTCTACTCCATGGAGGAGGTAAACAAGTCCCAGGGGAGTCAAGAGCCTTGCCTGGCATCACACAGCCTGGGGTCCTGTGGGCTCTACTGCCTTACTATGAAGCACTTTGGAAGGGCTATGTGTGTGCTTACAATGGCTCTGCTACCTACCACACCCAGTTCATTCTGTTTATTTCTACTTGGGTCCTGGGGATTAAACTCAGACAGACTGAGCCATGCCCCAGCCCCAGCATTTGGAACATGCTCTTTAGGTCCTTTGTGCTCCCACCCCCACCTTAGGCCATAGCACCTAAAGCCAGTGTGACTCCAGGGGCCGTAGTGACACCCTTTCTATGAGAGCCGCCTGCTGCTGCCTCCAGAGCATCTTTCTCCCCAAACAGCTGAGTCTGTACAATGTGAGAGGGGTGGGCACTTGCCAGAGGTTTACAGAAAGAGCCAGAGGCCACTCTGGTTGACTTGTGTCCATCCTGATTGCCAGAGCTCCAAATAGCTGCTGTCCTGTCCCAGGTTGACACCCTCACAATCCAAGGAGATTAATTGGTGGGTGGGAGCCTCAGAGACTGGGACTGGCTTGCCATTCAAGGAGGGGGCAGGAAAAAGCCAGCGTGTGACTCAGTATTGCCCAGCACCAAAGGCTAGGAACTCTCAACCAAAGGAACAATATGTCCTGATGTGGCCCTGGGTGGGCCCCGCTTGCATTGCTGTGGGGGGTGGATCTGTGTAGGAGTGGGGGCAAAGGAGCTCCTAAAGAGTCTGTGTCCCCAGAAGTGTGTGTCACACTGCTGGACCATAGCTGGCAGCGTGGACAGGACATGGCTATCTAGCCTACACTCCCTTCCTTCGAAATGAACGGCCACTTGCTGCTCCAATCCATCTTGACCTCAACCTCTGAGACCCACCTCCACTGTAGAAGCCACCGTCAATAATGAAATAAGAAGTCAAGCTGCCTGGGTTTCAAGCCTGACTCTTCTATTTTTCGGTCAAGTGGCCTGGCACGAGAGAATTTCCCTATGGGCAAGCTGGAGGGCCTTACTTCTTCTGGGGAAAGGGAACAGACAGCAAGCTGTTAAGTGCCACCTGCTCTTCCTGCTCCGGCCCATTAAATAATGGGGGCAGATAGGGAGGAGGAGGGTGGGAGGAAAGACCCATTTCCCAAAAACACAGACCTCAGCCTTGAACCTGAGCAGCTGGCTGGAGCTGGCAGCCTCTTCCCCAGATTGTTTATGTAGATTTCCTTGTAAACACAAAGGATGAAAAAACAAATCCCAAAATATTTAAAAATAAATGAATGAAGGGAGAAGCAGTTGTGGGTGGTATGGATGTGGTCTGGCGCAGATGGACAGTGAGAAGCCTCGCCCCAGGGATTAAAAGCGCGAGGGAGGGGCCGGAGCATGATCCCGAGGCCCTTTCCAGCCCCCTCCTCCTTCTTGTTACAGTTTTTGGTTATTTAGAGCTGAATCTACATTCCTGTAACTGTCATGAGGAAAGTCAAGGAGCTATGCAGGAACTGGCCCAATGCGGCTTCTCTTTCTTTACCTTTGCCCACGGCAGACATCACTAATCAATCACAGCATTTTCCTCCCCTGGGCTCAGCTTCTTAGCATCCTAAGGGCCTTGGCATTCTGTACATCTTTCCTGCTCAGAGAGTGGTACCAGCTAGTAAGGAGAAGAGAGATGCCCTTGAACTCCCTGTGCCGGGAAAGGGCCTGGCTCCGCCCTTTACTGCTGGGAAGTGCTCTCTAGAAACATCTTGAACTTTCTGTTTTGGGATTGTTTTGGTCAGAATGGACCCTGAAGTTGGTTGTTTGGGGGTGGGGGTCTGGGAAATAGGTATCTGTGCAAAGAAGAAAGAGTCTGCTTCCCTCTTCCCCAGGGCTGGGTAGTGTACCTCAAGGAGAATGATCTGCCATCTTAGAGCCTTTCTGGGTGCACCCCCCAAGGCCTGGGAAAGCATCTCTGTAAGTGGGTCCACTGTACGATCCTGGCATCTCCACCCTGAAGTTGGAGAACATGGTGACCAGCTACTCCCTGAGCCCAGGCTACCTTAGGCTCTGGCTTTCAGAATCGTGTTCAGAATGAGGGAGAAAGGAGAACATAAAACAGGCATAGACATCCCAGTACTCAGGAGGTGCCATGGGAAGATCAGAAGTTCAAGGCTGTTCTTGGCTGCATAGCAAGTTTGAGGTCAGCTTGACTAATTCAAATAATAAATAAATAGTCCTTGGACCAGTGATGATTGGGAGGAGAGGATGGAGTATTGGGGGATGAATAGGAACAAGGCACAGGGGTATATGTATGTATTTGAAAATTGGATGAAAATAAGGAATAAGAAGGAGGACATGACCGCTCCTAGGTATGGTAGAGGAGAAGGTTTATTGTATATGAGGGAGGGCCTAGAAAGGGGAAAGACATCTGGGAGAACCAAGAGTGGGCATGACCCTGAGCCAGGCCATGTGAGGAGAGAGCGGAGGGAAGAGCCAGGAGACCGGGAAACCAAGAGGCCAAAAGGGTGAAAGGAACTGTGTAGCCAAAATGGCTGGATTATATAAGGAAGAGCGGGGTGGGGGAAGGACAGCCTAGCCCCTAGACTGGAGAGTTCAGTGTTAGGAGCAGGGTATTGCCAGTAAGGAGGGTTCTGTAACAGGTAGGGACTGAGGGATGCTGGGAGGACCTGGCAGCTGGGTCCTCTTGGCTATGTTAAATAGGCACTTAAGCCATTTGTTCCTGGTTTGAGACCTAACAAAAAACGGTGTAATGAAGCCCATCATTCTGTATACTAAGAAAAGAAAGCTATGGAAGTTAGCGTCTAGGCTCTGGAGACAGATGGAAAAGGCAACCGTGAACTCTACAGTTCACGGTCTGCTCATCCTGCTACAGACCTTAGCTAGTATTAATTAGTGGGTGTCTACTGGGAAGTGCAACTTGTAACCAATGTGTGCAAGAGCAGTTGCAATTCTTTTTTTAATATTTATTTATTTATTATGTATACAATCTTCTGTCTGTGTGTATG
>LOJH01022242.1:0-15968 GCA_001685095.1 Ellobius talpinus
GGACTTCCCACAGGGCAGGGAACCCTGACTGTTCTTTGGACTGAAGAGGGAGGGGAAGGGGAGGGGTGGAGGGGTAGGAAAATGGGAGGAGGGGAGGATGTGGAAATTTTTAATAAAAAAAAGAAACACATATAGTTGCAGAAACATACACATTCACACAGAGAGAAATTCCATAAATACAGAAAATTGGAAAACAATACATATGCAAAGATGTGGGAGTTCTGGCAAAGCATTTTGAGAACCTCTGAAAATACCACTGAGTTTGCTTTCTGTTGTTTGTGTTGAGCATCTACCGCTGGGCACGTGGCCTGGCCTTAAGGGTGGTTTGTATCTCTAGTGAGATTCTGTTAGAGAAAACTAATTTTTCATTGTAGCAGTTATCAACTGGAGATAGCTTCTGGGTTAAGGCTGGGGGATTGCGTCTACTTCTGCTCCTTGTGCTGGGACTGCATCTGGATCAGACTTCTGCATGTTACCACCCTCTCTGTGAATTCACATGTGCATTGGTCCTTTTGTGTTTAGAAGGCCTTGTTTTCTTGGTCCTCCCTCCACTCTGCCTCTCACAATCATTCTGCCTCCTTTTCTACAGGGTTCCCTGAGTCACAAGGGGAGAGATTTGATAGAAACATATTGCTTAAGACTGAGTATTCCAAGGTCTCTCATTATCTGCACATTGCCCAGTTGTGGCTCTCTGTATTTGTTCCCATCTACTTCAGGGGGAAGTTTCTCTGATGATAGCTGAGTAAGACACTGTTCTACAAGTATAGCAGAATGTCATTAGGCATCATTTTCATTTTATCACTATGTTCAATACAGAAGTATTTATTTTTCCTCTAGGTCCACCACCTACCTAGTCTCAGGTTCTTGACTTCCTGAGAAGTATCAGATACAGTTTCCATTTCATGGCGTGGGCCTTAAATCCAATCAGTGGTCGGTTACTCCTACAACTCTTGTGCCACTATTGCACCATCATATCTTGCAGTTAGGTCACCATTGTAGACTGAAGGGCTTGTAACTGGGCTGGTGTTTGCTTTTCTCCTCTGGTAGCATGCAGAGTACCTTTCACTACCATGGACACTAGTCAGTAAAGGTAAAGGATCTAGGTAGGCAACAAACCAACTTCTCAGGGTTTGGTGAGTTCCAGTGTTGTCTTCAGCAAAAGGCCCTGGCCATCAGTTTGTAAAGACCAAGAAGTAGCCTTGGCAATATCCTGGGCTGTTTGGGGTTTCCATGGGGTGCCCTTGACCACAACTTGAATAGATGTAACCCATTCCTGGAACTGGAGGCTTCATTTGGTGATGAGAGATGAGACCATCTTTACTCCAATGTATGTTTTTACAGCTTTGTTTTTTTTTAAATAAAGAACGGGTGGCTGTAAATTGTGCATATATTTTTGGGTCTTCTATTGTTCTACATGTCTGTTTTTCTATAAATACCATGCTCTTTTAATCCCAGCACATTAGGCTTTCCTGAAACCTAAGTTTCTTCACAGCTAAGGAAGTCTCCTGACCTTAAACACAGCCCAAGAAGTTGAATCAGACTTGGAAAAAACCTTGCTCATCACAGGCACCAAATTCTAGAATATCTCATCCCAATTTCCACCATGCAATTGCTGGCAACCATGACTTGACAGCTGAATAAGTGGAGGCTTTGCAAAGGAAGAAGCTGTATGGCATCCCTCTCAGCTGATGCCACCGTCTTAGCACAGAATGATGCTGACTTCAGTCATCTCAGGGTAAAGTAACAAAAGAAAACAATGACCTGTTTTCTAGTTTTTGAGGTTAGAGGCAACAACATGTAAGAGGTAGAAAGTCCTGAACATGAACACTGCTAAACACTGTTAACAGCAAAGCTACAGATTACCATCAGAGCTAAGATCCTCAGAAGAACAAATGCTTTTTAGGTACTGTCAGGCTTAAGTCCACTCTTAGCCCCATATTCTGTGTAAGCCCTGGGGAACCAGTAGCACTGCAATGAGACCAAGACTGTAGATATTCCCCATATGGACATCAAAGAACTGAGGAAGCTCAACAAAAACAAGACAGAAAGATGGCCAAGAAATATGATACCATCTTTGCTTCTGCTATCTGATCAAGCAGATCTCATAAATTCTGGGCCAGGCCTGAACAATGCTGCTGAGTTCCCTTCCCTGACGACATACAATGAAAACACAGTGGCCAAAGTCAGAAAGTTAAAGTCCATAATCAAGTTCGTTTGGAGAAGATGCTCTCCCATTGGTCATGTGAAGGTGACAGGTGATGAGCTGGTGTATGGCATCCATTTTGCTTTCAGTTCCTTGTTGTTAATTTCTCAAGAACTGGAAGAATTGAAAGGCTTTATACATCACCAAAAATATAGGCAAGCCCAGCACCTGTGTCAGGGCACACCTTAATAAATCCTAGTCTACCAACCACAGGAAAATAAGAACAGACAACAATGAACTCAGAGATGGAATTGTCCAGCACTGGGTACACATAAACAATCTAAATCTTTCAAGGAGCCTTATAGCTGAAAAAAAAACTAAGCTCCAAATTCAAGCCCTTATCAAAATACATGACCTAAAACACAAGTTAGAGTCTCAGACTCTAAGAGTCTTGGCAATAAAAGTGAAGACACTTATTGGAAAGATTCGATAGTGTAACTTGGGATGGAGGACACTGGTGAGGCTCAGGGCATTGAACTCTCAGATTGTTATGGGTTTATTTTGATTGAAGAACTAATCTCCCTAGTGATGGATGCACTCATATTTTGCCCCTATGCAGCATTGTCCTCTCCAACCTTGCCTTGGGGAAATTAATCTTGCACTGCTTATGAAATCAACAATGACCCTGCCTAATGGTCATTAGGCAGGAGATACCCAGGTCATGGAGATATCCAGGAAGACAGTGGTGATGTTCCTCATGGCCTATGCATGTACACCTCTAGACTTAGAACCACATTCAAGGCTCAACAAGAGAGGAGAAACTTACTGTAACCCTAAATAACTACCTGAGTTTTCTAATTCATTCCAGTGTAAAACTGGAAATAATGTGTGGGAGTAGATTTTTATAGTGTGGAGTAGTGGTAAAAGGAGCCTAAAAGTTCATCGGGAATATTTTATCAGTGTGGATAAAATAAGGAGGTTAGATAATATATATTTCATTCTCTCCTGTATGCCCCTAACAAAATCAAATCACTACTCTATTATGATAGCTTACTAGAAATCTTTGCCTGACTATAAGGTTATGAAAGAATAAGTGAGCTTAAATTTGACTTAGTTAAGATGAGTTATGCCAGCTTATGAAAACCTCTACCTCTTATCCTAGGAAACCAAACACTTGCCAAAAACTACCTGAAGGAAATCTTGTCGAAGCTGCTAAGACAACGGTCCAGATGTAGACCCTATTTCTATTTGCTAAGAAAAGAATTCTATTATCTTCCAAAGATTATGTTTTATTGTCATTTACAAATTGCTTTAGTTAGCATTACTACTGTTGTAAAGAGACACCATGATCAAGGCAACTTATAACAGAAAGCATTTAACTTGGGACTTGATTACAATTTCAGAGGGTTAGTCCATATCATCATGGTAGGGGAGCATGGTAGCAGGCAGGAACACATTGTGCTGTAGCAGTAGATGAGATTTTACATCCTAATCTATAGACTGGAGGCAGAAAAAGAGACTAGTCCTGGTGTGACTTTTGAAACCTCAAAAGCCCAACCTCATTACACACATCCTGCAACAAGGCCATACCTCTGACCACTTTCTAAACAGTTCCATCAACTCAGAGCCAAACATTTAAGTATTTGAGCCTATAGGGGCCATTCTCATTCAAATCACCATGTTACATATTCACAGAAACATAATACAGCAGCCCACCATGGTATTTCCACAAGGCCATAGCACCCCAACACCAGGAATCAAATACAATGGAATACCTAAAATGCAAGAAAATGATTTCAGAGTACTAATTTTAAACATTCTCATGATCAGATAAAGGATGAGCAGGTGAACTGAAATAAAAAAATAAATTTGGGAGACTGGAGAGATGGTTCAACACTTAAGAACACTGACTGCTCTTCGGGGGGAACCAGGTTCTATTCCCAACAACCACAAGGCAACTCACAGCTGTCTAACTTCAGCATCCAGCAACTGTACACAGACATACATCCAGGCAAAAATGCCAATAAATTAAAAGAGAGAGAGAGAGAGAGAGAGAGAGAGAGATTCAGAAGCTAGGAAAGAAAATTTCCAAAGTAAATCAAATGTTCAATAACCTTGACAACAAATTTTAAAAGATGGAGAAAAAATTTAGCAAGAAAATTATAGTAATAAAATAATGAAATAAAAATTCTAGAAATGAAAGAAATAATTTAAAAAAACAGTGAAGACTCAAAACAAAACAAGAAACCTAAAAGACTTGGGTTTCATAATCCCAGTTCTTTGGAAGTGAATGCAGGAAGATCAAGAGTTTGAAGTCCATTTCTGACAATATACAGAATTCAAGACAAGCGTAAGTTGTTTGAGATCCAATCAGAATAATTTTTAAATAAATAAATAACAGCAAAAATTTGGAAATATCAACATAAAGGACAAGTAAAAAGATGAAATTCAGGGATGGAGGTCAGGATGGAGACAATAACATACTAAGATATGTATAAAGAAAAAATATTAACAAACATAAAAAAAATAATTCCATGTACTCTAGAAGCCCTTCAAGAACCTATGCAATAGAAGAAGGAACTGAAATAAAATCTAAAGACACAGACAATTTGTTCAATAAGATTATGGCTATATATTTCCCAAATCTATAGACAGAACTGAACACCCAAGCACAAGAGGCATTTTGAACCCTAAAGATAGATAACTAGAGAAGAACCTCTTGATATCACAACATAATCCCCATATCAAAATGCAAAACCAGCAATATTAATATAGAGAAAGAAAGAAATTCCAACTCATGCACCAAACTAAGACCATTACATCATATCTGCTTTAGTAAATGAAAAGGATGAAAAAGCATACAATATCTCTGTCCTTGAAAATAAAAGCCTGCCAACTCACTGAGATTGCTATATATAGTCAAGTTCTTTCTTAAGATTGGTGGAGAGTTGGTTCTTTGAAAAGACAAATAAGATAGATATGTTCTAAATTATAACAATAATAAGGAAAGTGAAGAAATGTAAATTAATAAAAGTGTAGATTAAAAAGTAATTGTTGGGATGGGAGATAAAACTGAGGGGTGGAGGCACTGGGGAGAAGATAAATAAAATTAAATATGACTGAAAAAGCCAAATGGAAATCTATATTTTTATAACCTCCCTAAAACTACAAATAGATAGGAAGATAAATAGATAAGGAGGCAGGTAAATAAGTAGAGAAACATGTTTTAAAACAATAGTTTAATTGGAGTTACACTATAAAGTGGTAAGGATCACCTTGGAAGCCATAGATTATCAAACAAAAATCTCAGTGACAGACTAAGAATATTTCCCTTCAAGTTGTTGGTCAGAGAGGTCCCAGAGACCCCCAAAACAAAACAGGCTATAGTACTTGTGATAGCTTGAATGTAATTGATTCCCATGAGCTCATAGGGAGTGAGACTATTAGAAGATGTGGCTTTGTTGTAGTAGTTATAGCCTTGTTGGAGGAAGTGCATCACTGTAGGGGTGGGTATTGGAGGTCTCATATATGCTCAAGCCACACCCAATGTTTCAGGTCACTTCCAGTTGGCTATGGGATCAAGATATAGCTCCTTCTCCACTCTCAGCTCCTTCTCCAGCACTACGTCTGCCTATATGCTCATGTTCCAATAACAATAAACTAAACTTCTGAAACTGTAAGTCATCCAATTAAATGTTTTCCTTTATAAGAGTTGTTATGGTCATGGTATCTCTTCATAGCAATAGAAACCCTAAGACAGAAGTTGGTACCAGAGACTGGGGTACTACTATGATACAACAGATCATATTTTGGTTTGGAGTAATATGGACTTTGGGAGTTTGGGTTAGGAAAGCAAGAGAATGATTTAAGCACTGCCTAATGGAACATTCTAGTAGGAGCATGGAAGAGCATAGTTCTAAGAGTTATTTGAACTGTGGAGGACTGACTCAAGAGGTTTCAAAGATGAAGAATATTAATATGTGGCCTAGAAAACATTTTTGTGATACTTTGGTGAAGAATGTGGCTTCTTTTTGCCCTTGTCCAAAGAATCTGTATGAGGCTAAATTAAGAGATTTGGATTAATTCCACTGGCAAAGGAAATCTCAAAACAGTCTAGTATTGACACTGTTGTATGGTTATTACTGGTCAATCTTATTAAAGATTTATAATAAAAAGAAGCTGACCAAGGAAAAATACCAAATGTACAATTTGAGGAGAGAAGGATTAACAAGAAGTAGAATGGAGTTAAATTCTGTATTCAAGTAGATAAACAGATTAAGAAATGAAATAAATGGAGTGGTGACTTCAGTGCAAGATCCTGCCCAGGTAAATTTCCAACTTGTGAAAAGGAATTAAAGAAAAGATTAAAGCAGGGTGTGGTGGTGCACACCTTTAATCCCAGCATTCATAAGGCAGAGGCAGAAGGATATCTAAATCTGAGGCCAGTCTGGTCTACAGATCCAAGCTCAGGGAGTGAAAGAAACTATCAAAAATAGAAAGTTGGTGAAGATTTAATTGAATGAGGGGTCCATGTTCCTGCCCCAGTTAACTGAAGAACTTGGTAACTTCAACCATGTGGTTTTGAAGAAAAGGAAAGAAAGGGGTCATGAAATTTGCCTCTGCACCTGAGAAAATCTGCTGAATCTAGGCATGTGATGGGGTGTCCCTGAATGGAGGCTTAGTGAGGCCATTGTGTAAAGCTCTAAAGTTGAAGCCTCGATTGTCTAAGAGACCCCAAGATATTGGAGATACCAGAGCCATGGAATACCTGCAGAGGAGAGCTTCTAATAATGAGTAGAAACAGTCCAAGGGAAAGAAGTGTGTTTCAGTCAAAAAAAAAGCTAGATATAATTGGAGATCTGAAGAACATTTTGAAATCAGTCATGGAGATGCAGAGTTTGGAGTTTGCCCAGCTGCTTTTCGGTCTGCTTTGGTCCAGTATTTCCTCACTATGCTTCCTTCCCTACATTTTGGAACAGTAATACGTATCCTGTGCCATTATATGTTAGAAGCATGTAATCTTTTTTTAATTTTGATTTTAAAAGGAATTACAGTTAAGAGATTATATGAATCTCATGAAAGACTTTGAACACTGAACTTTTAAATGTTGTAGAGATTGTTATAGATTGTTGTAGAGATTGTTATAGACTTCAGTATATAAGTTTAACTGAATACATCTTGCATTATGATATTACTACAAGCTTATGGGGGTCAGGGAGTGGAATGTGGTAGTTTGAATGTAATTGGCCCTCATAAACTCATAGAGAGGGACACTATTAGGAGGTGCTGCTTTGTTGGAGTAGGTATTGTCTTGTTGGAGGAAGTATGTCACTGTGGGGGTGGGCATTGAGGTCTCATATATGCTCAAGCCACACCTAGTGTATCAGATCACTTTCTCTTGCCTATGGGATCAAGATGTAGCTCCTTCTCCACTCTCAGTTCCTTCTCCAGCACCATGTCTGCCTGCATGTTACCATGCCCACCATGATAATGGACTAAACTTCTGAAACTGTAAGCCACCCAATTAAATGTTTCCCTTTAAAAGAGTTGTCATGGTCATGGTGTCTCTTCATAGCCGTACTATTCTCGGTTACCTGCTAAAACTAAATGATAAGTCTTTTTGCAAAAGATACCATAAATTTTGATTACAGGGCATTGAAAAAAATCAGCCTTGTATTGATCTGCAAGTTTCCTCACTGCTGGATAGCTTTCAAAGTTTTCAAAAGGTGTTATGCAGACAGTTGGGGAAGAAAAGTCATCAACAGTCTTACCCTGGTGTGAATTTTGTGAGCTATAATAATGACCAGCCTGGTAATATATGTCCATTGGTACAATAGTGTCATGAAAATCAACAACTTTCTGATTGGGTTTAAGGCCTGCTCCACAGGAGGGAACTCATGACTAGTACTGTAATTCTGGCCAAGAACTTCTCATGGCTTGGGTTACAGTCACAGAACATAGTGGTCAAAAACTTGTGGCAGGAGTGGTCATAGGACCTAAGGGCAAAACCTGCTACTATTACTTTGGTAGAAGGACATAGTATCAAACTTCTTTCCGAATACATATCTTTGTGTCAATAGATTACAGGAGCATTGACAACTCAAAGATAGCTGCATAACCAAAATGCCAACACAGCAAGGGTTAGAATCTGCCGCAATGAACCTCTCTTTACAATTTGCAGGCATCTACAGAAGTCATAGAGTTTTCTCTCCACAACAATCACTACTGCTCATATAACCTTGGTGAGGGGCTTTGTGAATCACCGTGTTTTAGAAGTTTTGCTTACTTTCAGAGCATTTAGAAGCCCCCTTCCCCCCTAGGAAGGGTTTGATTCAACTCAGAGGTAGTTGCTACACAGCACAAGAGAAGCACAAGGGAAAAAAGGAAGTCTTAGGAGGTGTGTGTGTGTGTCTGTGTGTGTCTCTCTGTGTGTGTCTGTGTGTGTGTGTGTGTGTGTGTGTGTGTGTGTGGCTAGGGGGTGGGGTAGTATAACTCACTGACCTGAAAGAGCCGATAGGGTCTGATAGTGAAGAGGCAGGGGGAAACAGACAAAAACAAATCATTATAAAATTTTATAGTGAAACCTATTATTCCATATGTTGGTTTTAAAAAAAGAACTAGTGAGAAACTAAGTAAAAGAAAATATATTGTGTGCATTATAGCTTATATCCACAAACCCCATTCTTGATAGATGCAGACAGAAGAATTGCAAGGAAGCCTGAGCTACAAAGTAAATCCCTATCACAATAAATTATCAAACTTATAAATAAATTATTGAACTTAGTTTGTTTTTCATATGTTTATATAGTTTTAAAATATTTTCTTTGCAATACTAGGCATGAATTCCCTCTTGTTGAACCAGTCTGAAGATCAATTAGACAACTGTTGTTTACTACCAACGTACGCAAGCCACATCATCCCTCTTAGAGTCTCTGTGCCCTGCTGTTCATTGTTGTAATTCATAGGTGTCATAGCTGTGTAGGACTATTGGTTGTTTCCCTCCTTAGGAAGCTCATATGGTACCTCTGTTGCCATGAAAACTAGGGAGAAAAACTCAGGGAGGAGGTTTTCATGTCATGTCCATCTCAAGTACTCTAGTCCCTGTGTCTGAAGTGCACAGTGTCTTCAGAAGTAGGGACTTACCTTCCACCTCTGGCAGGCAACAAGGGCAATGCCAATAGTCTTTAATGTTTAGGGGTCTTTTGTACAACCCTAACCAACAACCAGATGGATGAGTGTTTCCCTTACTCCACATCCTAACCAGCATGTCTGTCATTTGTCTTATTGATCACGGACATTCTGTTGAGTAAAAGACGAAATCTCAAAGTAGTTTTGATTTGAATTTTCCTGATAAATAAAGACGTTGAACATTTCTTTAAGTATTTCTGAGCCATTTGAGTCTCCTCTTTTGAGAATTCTATGTTTAGGTCTACACCCTTTTTTTACTTGGGTTATTTTTTTTACTTGATGTCCAGGGTTTTTAATTCCTTATTTATTTTAGATACTAACCCTCTATCAGATGTGTAATAGGTAGAGATCTTTTCCTATTCTCTAGGCTGCCTTGTCCAAATGATAGTATCCTTTGCCATACAGAAATATTTTGGTTTCATGAGGTTCCATTTATTAATTTTTGTTCTTAGTGCCTATGCTATCAGTGTTCTATTCAGAAAGTCATTTCCTGTGTCATTAAGTTCAAGACCTCTATTCTGTCACACCCAACGTATCTGGCCTTTATATTGAAGTCTGTGATCCATCTGAAGTTGAGGCTTGTGCAAAGTGATATTATGGATTTGCATTCTTCTACATGCAGTCTTCCAGTTTGACCTGCACAATTTGTTGAAATGCTAGTTTTTTGTTCTTTTGGTTTTTTTTACAATGTGTATTTCTGCCTTCTTTACCAAAAATCAAGTGTCCATAGGTGTGTGAATTTATGTCAATGTCTTCAATTTTATTCCATTTGTCACTGTGTGTGTGTGTGTGTTACTATAGCTCTGTAATACAATTTGAGGTCAGGAATGGTGATTCTTCCAGCAGTTCTCTTATCATTCAGGAGCATTTTTTTCGATCATAAATTTGTGTGTGTGTGTGAGCTTCCATATGAAACTGAAAATTGTCTTTTCAAGTTCTGTGAAGAATTGTCTTGGAATTTTGATGAGGATTGCATTGAATCTGTAGTTTGTTCTAGGTAGGATAGCCACTTCTACTATATTAATCCTACTGATCCATGAGCATGGGAGATCTTTCTATCTTCTGGTATCTGCTTCAGTGTCTTAAAGTTTTTATCATACAAGTCTTTTACTTGCTTGGTTAGAGTTTCCTCAAGATATCTTCTAATTTTTGAGGCTATTGTGAAAGATGTTGTTTTCCTGACTTCTTCCTCAGCCCATTTATCATCTGTATAGAGAAAGGCTACTGATCTTTGCACATTAATTTTCTGCCTTGCTAGTTTGAAGGAAGTGTGTATCAGCTATAGGAGTTGCCATTGGTAAGCAAGCTATAATCCAGATAACCACAGAGGTTGTATATAGAGTAAAGGACTGGGAACAGGCCTGGATCTTCCTAGGAAGAGAAAATAGAACAGCCATGAATGGACTGGGGGCTGAAATAGGACTATTAAACAGGAAGGGGTATTCGTTTCTTTGTTTTTATCTTATTTTATCTTATTATTATTCCTTAGGTACCTGTTTGTTTTCTAATGAGAGACAGAAAGAATGTGAATCCAGATAGAAGGGGAGCTGGGGAAAGACTGAGAGGATGGGGGAGAGAAAACCAAATCAGAATATATTGTATAAAAATATATTTTCAATAAAAGTAAAATAATTACATATATACATATATCATATACATATGTAGAACATGCATATATCATACATGTGTGTATGTATTATATATAATGTATATGCATGGTTTGCCTGCATGGGTATCCGTGTACTATATGTGTACCTGGTATTCACAGAGGTCAGAAGAGGTCACTAGATCTCCTGAACCTGGAGTTACAAACGGTTGTGAACAGACATGTGGCTATTGAAAATTGCATCTCGGTCCACTGGAAGAGCAGCTAGTGTTAGTACCACTGAACCAGCTATCCAGTCCCAGTGTAGTTTTCATTCCCTGGTCTTCAGCAAGTAGAGTGCTGCTCCTTGTCCCAGGGCTGGACAGAGGTGGTGAAAGCAGCCAGTCCCCTAGCTCACTCTAGTTCCCAATCGTGCTGACCTAGCATCAGGGGTAACAGGGTTTAGCACAGAACTGAGTTTCACTGTCAGTTGGCTTGATAACAGGTTTACTATGTAAGACCTGTAGCAGGCATCTGTTCCCATGCCGGGATGCCTGGAGTGCAAGGGGTTATGCAGGCCTCTCTTCGAATTTCCTTATATTAAAAACAGACACTTTTTCCTACTTTTTTAAGTGGGGAGGTCACAAGGGTGAAGATGGACCTGGGGGGAGGGTCTGGAAAGTGAGTGTAATTGGGATGCATTATGTGAAATTCTCAAATGATCACTAAAAATAGTATGTTGAAAAAAGAGCAGACACTTCAGTTTCTCACCTGGTTTTTATTAGCTTCTATAAACGCAGTTTGGTCCAAGTTGATGTCTGTGGGAAGACATAATCATACAGGAACTTCTGGAGCTGTCATCTTTCTTCACCTCCAAGCATAACTTATTTTCTCTCTTTTTTCAGGTGCTAGGATCAAAACCAGAGCCTTTCAATGCTGACTATGCATCTTGCCACTAAACCAGACCCTCAATTCTTGTCTAATGTAATTTTTAAAAGTGTCTTCAAGCCCACATCTTTACTCATGGATCATTTTATGCACCCCAAATAAAGGTTCTCCCTTAAAAATATTAAATTATAAAGGTCCCCATCTCTAAATAATTGGTCCAAGAGAAGGCACGGTGAGTTAGAAACAAACAAAAAAAGGAATGTTAAATAAAAAGAAGACTTTATTACTCAGGACCTCTAGTGAGAGATCATTTTTAAGGGAATAATGGCATATTTCCAGAAAATAAATGTTGATGTCCTCTAGTGAGGGGCACAGGTCAGTTCCTTTGCATATTTTGCTGATGGAACTAGGCTTTAAATATGTATTAATATGCTCTTAAATGGAGAACCAATGATCTAGACACCCCTCACAGACCCACTAACATAAAGGACAACATAACAACAAATAACAGAAAGCCTTATTTAATGGAAAAAGGCAAAAAGCTAAAAGACTGTATGGGGAGCTAAAAATATGTGATTAGAAATCTGGGGATATAGTTCAGTGTTAAATTGCTTAGTTGACATGTGTGAGATCTTGAGATTGATCTCCAACACTTATGATAGGAGAACAGGAAACATAATTCACATGCTCTATGCATGTAGTAAGGGAAAATGTCCATGGAAAACTGACTGCAGAGGATGGGGTTAAGAGAAAAATTAAGACTTAAAATGTCAAAGACTGAAGCAATGAGAAAGATGAATGAGAGGACATATAGCTGAGGATGAGATAATCCAACTAAGCTCAGAAGAAGAAGGACAAGGCTCTGGGCCAGTGATGGCAGGCTGGATGCCCTCAGCCCCCAGAGCCCTTCCATAAGTCACAATGGTCCGTTTGTACTTGTTCTAATGCAGTTAGGTGCAATGGGCCAATTTTAAGCAGGTGTGGTTTCTAACAAGCAGTTTCCAGCGATTTCAGTAAAGCAACACCAGAGCATCCTGTAGACAAGGAGTCCACGAAGAGAAACTGCAGTTGCATCATGATAGCTCTGAGAACAGCAACACAAAAGCATCTTAGTTTCCTGGGTGCACTTGAGAAGCTGGGCTAGCAAGCACACTGAGCAGGAAATTCAACAGGATTTTCTTATAACACAGGAGTACTGTATCTTTTTCCCCATTGGTTGGGCTCTAACCTCACAGTCTCTTGCGGCTGGATTCTTTTAAAAGCATAAACACAAAGAAAATGATGAAAAGGGGGAAGGAGTTGGGAATGCTGGGCCCTAAAATTTCAGAAATGAATACAGCAGGACCTTTGAATAAACAAATGTTTTACCCCTTGGGGGAAGATTAAAATATTTGCACTAAGGTTTTTCCAAGGTTGGAAGATTAAAGGATTTTAAAGTTCCATAAGGTGGAGGAGACTGATGGATTATTGGCCATTGGTGGTCTAGCTGAGTCTAGTAGAGTGAGAAAACAATGTTTCTCACATACCTAAGACAAGTTCTCAACATGGTTTTGGGCACAAACAGCCACCAGTCACTCCCCACCCTGTCGAACACTACCACTGCTACTGAGGAGAGTTTGCCTTGAATAGCCACAGCACAAGGAACACAGTCAAGAAAACTCCACACATGAGGCCCAAACGGAGAGCACAAGAGAAGAACTAGCCAGTAAAAGACAAAAGGGAGTAGAGCCAAAACAAAGGGTCAGGCAAGGAGACTCAGCCTCCAGGCCAGGGACTTCACTCACTGTTTCCAGTCAACTCTTCCCCCTTCCCTTTACCTACATCTTATCTATATACTATTGTAGGACAGTGTGGTAAGTCAACACTGTACCCTACTGTTCGCAAACACCCCCCTTCTCTCAATCCTTACTTTCATTTTTTTCTCCTTTGGTTTCCAGTACCCATTCTTCTTATTACATTTCCCCAAAATCAGTGGCTGACTTGGTTTATAATATCTGGATACCACTATTTCTGTCCCTTTTATAGTCTATTGTTCAGCCAGTCCCCCACATATTCACCCCATTTTCCCCTTTGCCTCAGTTATTCTCACTTCTTTGTATGTGTCTCTCTCCTACTTCCTAACTACCTAATACTAAACACTAGCATCACCATGTGTTTACATCTTCTCTTTTGCTTTTTTCCCACTCATACTAACATATTGCTACACACAGTATCAATGGGGTCCCTTACTCTATAACTAGTTGGTCTAAGAAAGTGTCTGTTTTGTATTTACCTGCTGTGCTAGGGTAAGAATGGGTAACTACTCTATAGTGACTGTTGCTGCAGACAATTCTCAATCCACAGAGGCAGAACTAGAGATGGAGCCCTGTATCTGGAACATGAGTCAGGCTGATGAAAATATTATCCCCACTGTGCTGCAATGAGTCTTGCTTGAACACTGGAAACCCAACCACTGAAATAAATTAAAATAATAAAAACAACAACAAATCTTAACTAATAATCTAATCCCAGATGGGCAGATCCCAGGGCAAAAATACATGGAACATATAAACCAAGATACTGTCTCTTCCAAAAGTTAAAATCCCTACTAATGACTCAGAAGAGAATGACTTAGATGAAATTCCAAATGAAAAATTCAAAAAGAATGATAATAAATATGGTAAACCAACTCAAAAATATCCCAAGTATTTTCAAAAAAGACATAAATAGACACCAGAATGAAATAGGATGTCAATCAATGATATGAAAATAGAATTTAGCCAGGTGGTGGAGATGAAAGTGTTTAATCCCAGCGCTCAGAGGCAGAGGCAGGCATATCTCTGAGTTCAAGTCCAGCCTGGTGTAAAAAGTGAGTTCCAGGATATCCAGAGCTGCATAAAGCACCCTGTCTTCAATAAAAAGAAGGAAGAGAAGGAGGAAAGAAAACAGAATTTAATAAGGGATAGAAATACTGTAGAAAATACAAACCAACATGATAATGGAAAATCATTGAAATAAAAAACACAGTAGGACAATTAAAAAGTTCAGTGAAAATCTTGACCAATTAGAATGAAAGATAGAATACCAAAGATTTGAAGATTAAAATGGAGAAATAGAAACATTGTTAAGGTTGTTGATAATTTTTTAATGTAAAAACTGAATATGTAAAAATTGCTTGGACCCCATGAAAAGAAAAACCTACACATTAAAGACATATAGGAAGGAGAAGAATTTCATGTAAAATGTAAAAAATATTTTTAATTACACTATAGAAGAAAATTTCCCAAATCTAAGGAAAGAAAAATTAATCAGGATATAAGAGGAACACAGAACACCAAACACAACAGCAATAGAAATTAAACTTCATTCATCATATTATAGTTAAAACATTAAATGTATAGATCACAGAAAAGACATTGAAAGATACAAAAGAGAAGGGTGAACTCACATACAAAGAAGGCCCATAAGAATAATTGCTGATATTTCAGTACAAACCATGAAAGCAAGATGTACTTGGTCTACTGACTTTCAAATTCCCAAAGATCACAATTGCCAACCCAGTCCATTATATCAGCAACATTTTCTGTAGTAATTTATGGTTGTGGTGACTTGAATGAGAATGGGCCCCATAGACTGTATCTGAAAGCTTGGTTCCTGATTAGTAGAACTGTTTGGGAAGGATGAGGAAGTGTGGCCTTGCTGCCTTGTCAGAATAGATGTGACCTTGCTGACTTGTCAGAATAGATGTGGCCTTGTGTTTCTTAATTAGAAAATGAAACCCTTCTTTCTGATGCCTCCAAGAAACACATCTTACTGCGAAAGATAAACACCACCTTAGGGTGCAATGATAGAAAAATATTCCAAGCAAATAAACCAGGAAACAAGTAGGTGTTATTATTCTAATACCTGACAAAATAGACTTCAAAACTTTTTTCTCCAATAGAGATAAATTGAGTTACTTAGTGTTGATCTAAAGGTCAATACATCAAGAGAAAATTACAATTCCAAATATATATGTATTGAATATAGATCCAAATTTATAAAACAAGCATTACTGTATTTAAAGTCACAGATTAACACCAACACAATGAAGTGGGGGAGTTTATTAGCCCACTCTCATCATTAGACAAAACAACTGTTAAAAATGAATAAAGAAACCCTGGAATTTATAACATCATAAATAAA
>LOJH01022243.1:7399-19973 GCA_001685095.1 Ellobius talpinus
CACTTTATTTGGAGCAAACTACTTGAAAAGATGGAGAAGGACCCAGACCCCAGGTGCGCACTGCTTATAAGCAGTGGAGGACAAAGACCATGACATATCTGTGACTGATTGGTCAAGGTCTCTCTAGAGCATACGGGGCAGCATATGATTTGCTGCTGGAGCGCGCCATACGTGATGACGAATGACACAAGATATGCCCTATGCGCCACTCGGGATGACGCATGAAGAAGGCTAATTGCCACATGGTGACAGTGGCGCCCTACAGAAGAAGACCATAGAAGATGCTAAGGGATGAATGGATACCAGGGCTTGAAACAGTCGGAAGGATTATCCAATCAGAAGAAATACCACAGACACATTCAACATTATTGGTAGTTAGGAGGGAAATGTAGCATGTCCACCTCTGAAGAAAGGCTCTATAGAATGGGGATCAAGAAGGGAGGACACCTTTAGAAAGGCCTATAAGGAACACAGCATGCTGGGATCTTAAGGTAGGGCTAAACTGTAAGGACTTTGTTGCACAAAAAGAGATGCTTCTGATTAATTGTACACAAAGAATTAAAACATCTGATTACACAATTTTTCTGCTCTTTTAGTGTTTTGAGGTAATCTCTTGCTATATAGGCTGACCACAAACTGGTGATTCTTCTGTCACCAGGAAGGATGGGGACACTTGAGTGATGCACAGTGGGTCGACAAAGTGGGTCCAAAGCCTGGGAAGAGAATAAGGAGGAAGGCAATAGCGATAGGCAAAAGGTAGAAGAAATCTGAGGGGACCCAAGTTTTGCATCACAGAAAGGACAAACGAAGTAAGAGCTGAGAAGAGAACAGTACACAGAGGGAGTAGGTCACCACCGCCTTGGAAACACAGACCAAAGGTAAGAGATGCTCAATTTGACAGGACCACAGGATAAAATCAGCATCTTTCTAGGCCCCACCCTGAAAGCTTAGAGTGTCCCTATGGGGATTTCAAAGTAAACAACCCTGCAGAACCAATCTGGGTCAGCTGAGAAGAGATAAAGACCAAAATAAGTGGCTCGAATGCTCAGCCCCATTAAATATTGTTCATTTCTAGGACATGTCATGGCCCCACCCCCATACAAACCACCAACAAATTCCAGCTTTAAAAAATCTTTAATCAATGAGCAATAGTCAAAACAAAACAGGCACAATAGACAACACCTATAAAAAGAAACCAACAGAGAAAAGTAAGGAAACACAGGAGTAAATAAAAGTAAGACAACGAATGTTATACGGAAAATACTGTCATGAGGAAAAGATGCTAGCTAAGAAGGTTGCCATGAAAGAGTGTGTGTATGTGTGTGTCTGTGTGTGTGTGTGAGAGAGAGAGGCACAGAGATACACAGAGAGATGGAGATACAAGAGAGTGACAGATAAGACAACAAAGTGAGAGAGATACATATAGAAACATAGAGAGATAAAAAGACAGAATGCAAAGTGCAAAGACACCAAGAGAGACAGAGAAGGCACAGAGAGAGAGAGCGAAGAGAGAGAGAGGAAGAGAGAGAGAGAGAGACTCTATGGAATAGGATCACAAAGAAGAGATACAAAGATGGAAGGAACAGCACCTGGTACCCGAGAGTTGCTACAGTTTGAACCAAACTTCAAAGAAAAATGTGACTGTAATGTGGAGTGTTGGGAGAGAATGCCTTAGGTGGAACTAAATACCCCTTGGGGTAACTAAATACCCCTTAGAAGGTAACTAAATACTAGTAGATAGGTTTATTGCTCTTCCCAAATGTCACTGGTTGCAGATCTTTCTCTTTGTTCATCTGTTCTCCCAAGTGAGGAGCAGGGTCTTCCCTCCAGAAGGCATAGATAGCATCCTCAGAGCTAATTGAAGGTGGAGGCTAAACCCTGACTGGACACTGAGTCTACAGCTGCTTTGGTCTTGACTTCCAAGCACCTGGAACTGCAATAGTACAGAATATTAATAGTAGACAGTAAGTATCTGTCAAAAAAACCCCAAAACAAAAAATCATAAAATCTAAGGTGAAATAGCAAAAGCAGCAAGAATATGTGCCTGTAAAGCAGAGCAAAAGGCAGCAGCCAACAGCAAAAGCAGTGTGCAGAGCAAGGCCAGTGTGAAGAGGCAGCAGGTGAGTTCATGACTGCAGATACTGGGATGGCTAGAAACCAGAGTCCAAAGAGGCACCATGGGAAATGACGATAACCTCCAGATTATAACCCGACTTGCCTGTTCAGCTGTTCAAAGGTGTTTTCATTCAAACTTTTTAATATTACAAAGCCAAATTAATTTACTTCGTTTGGGGACTTCTAACACTTAAAATATTTTATTAGTTCTTTGGGAATTCATACAACATATTTTGATCAACATTCACCCAACTCCTCCCCTTAACTCCTCCTGATAAACCCTCACTTCCCTCTCCACCGACTTCACATCCTTTCTCTTTGTTTTGCTGGACAACTCTGATTCCTGCTCCCCATCTCTTTCTGGCTGAGGGCCCATATAAAATAGACCATGCATGGTTGATCTACCAGGGGCCACCTCTCAAAAACAAAATAACTTACTCTCTCCCTTCCCCAGAAGCTATCGACTGTTACTGGTTCCTCAGCTATGGGGTTGGAGGGAGTTTGCGAGCCTCATCCCCCACTCATGCTGGAATGTTCCCTGGTTGATCTTGGGTAGGTTATGCAGTGAGCACATGAGCACAGCACTCCCATCATGTCCAGAAGACAATTTTTTTGGCCCCAGTTCCTCCCTGCTCTGGCTCTCACAATTTTCCCATTCTTTCCTACAGTGGTCTCTGAGCCTTGGGGAGGGCTGTGATACAGATACCCCATTCTGTGGCTGAGCAATCTACAGTCACTTATGTGATGATGCTACATCCAATGGGCAGATATACAACAATAATACACAACTTATCCATTATCCAGACGTTCGGTTTGTTTTTGAATTTTCGCTACCATGAACAAAGCTTCAATTAATGATGAACTACAATGAGATATTCATAAGGACACATGCTCTCATTTCTCAGTAGGAATTACCCAGGGCTGGATTTCTGGATCATGTACAGAATGTATGTTTGTGTAGTTTTTTTTCCCTTGAGTGACTGAACTCTTAAACCCCCAGCAGCTGCAAATGAGACTATCAGGTGGTCTGACCTCTCGTCCAAACTTACTACTGCCAGGAGTTTGGTTACCATTTTAGCCATGCTAACGGGAGTGCAGCAGCGCCTTATTATCTTGATTTGCGTTTCATTAATAAATAACAATGCTGAGCATATATTCATATGTGGATTTTCCATTCATGGTACCTTTTAGTGTGATTCATATGTTCCAATTTTGTCTATAATATTACATGGTTATTTCTTCTCTTACTATTTTGTAGCAATTATTTATGTATTCTGAAAACAAACATTTACAAAAACATATGCTTTAAAGGTATTTCCTCCAACAGTGAGGCATGTCTTCTGATGATCTTAAAAGTGTTTTTGTAGCAGAAGCATTTTTAAGTTTGATGAGTTCCAACAGATTCATATTGAAAGCATTCTGCATATTCCAAGAAAAATATTAACACAGAGAATGTAGATTACTTTCCTATATATTTTTCTACAAATATTTATTTAGGTTAATGTGTTTGTTGTCTATGTTTATTTTTGGACATGGAGTAAGTTATTATCTGAGTTAAATTTCTTTCTCTCTATGTGCCAGGCATCCCACAGTGGTTGGAACAATGTTCCCATTCATCATTGAATTACTGAAACACGGTCCTTAGAGAAGCACTTCTCATACATGTGTGGGAATGCTCTGGACTCTCCATTCATCACTGAATTACTGAGGCATGGTCCTTAGAGAAGCACTTCTCATACATGTGTGGGAATGCTCTGGACTCTCCACTAGTTCCATCGATCTTCAGTGTCTACCTCTTTGTTAATACAACATGGAATTGGAACTGTTTAGTGGAAATATTCAATTTCTGTTTCTCATATTTACCTTTTTTAACTTTCCAAAGAACTTTTCATTTTGATATATTTAGAAATATCAGTTTTTGCTAAAACTAAGTCTACCTTATCTTTATCTATAAGTGCAATTTATGTGGGAGATAGCTATGAGTCATTTGTATGCTTGTGGGGGAAAATATACACATGGAAGAATATTTTCTTCAAATAATGCCTCCCACATATTTCCCTTCCAGGACTGCTACCAGCAATTCACCCCTCCTTGCTTTGGGAATGTAAAATAAACCTTTATATACACCCCATTTTATGTCTGAACTATATTTATACTCTCATATAGTGGATATTATTTGTATACTTATTGACAATGAGTATTTTCTTTATTTATGAAAAGTTTAATTATAGAAATTTATTATTGAACTGCCTGAGGAAGAAGTTTGAGCTAATGAACAGGGTAAATGTAGGTAATTTTCTCATGAAGCCTAGCTATATAGAACAGAGGAAAAGGGATCATACTTAGGGACAAACATCGAAACAAGGGGAATGCAAGACCCCTGGCCTTGCTTTTGCTGAAGACTATTTGTAAAGAAGGAAAAAAAACTGGTGTGCAGGGAGCGATGGAAGATGAAAAGATAGCAGATGGAAGTGAAGGATGAGGGCCTCCAGTTAAAAACTAAACCCATGTAGGAAGGAAGCAGGGGATGGGACGAGGGGGATACAATATGTGAGCAAGGAGGTGAGGCCAAGAGAATTCATTCCTCACATGGGATATCGTCTGTTTTAAAATACTGTCAAGTATCCGGGAGCCCAAGACATGGGGACTCCAGGATCCAAAAGCTGAGCATAAAGAGGCGTTAGGGCGTGTTTTCTTTCCTGATTGCTTTTTAACAGTTAAAGCAAGACCCTGTTCTATTTAAACAGTGACTCAGTCATGGTAGTTTCAAATGTTCATATCATGGGTGTTTGAATTGCATAGTATTGTGAGACTCTGATTCAAAGGCTTGGGATCAGATAACATGGGTTCCAACCTGACTGGGTCACTACCATCATCAGGAAGTATGCGAGCCCTGCAAGCCTCAGCTCCCTCGCCAGCACAGCCACTGTGGCAGATACTATATCCATTTCTTCCAGTTCTACCATTCTATGACCTATGGTTTTGCTTGACCTTAAAAGGCAAAAGTGCAAAATTGGAAGATTGAGTTTCATTAAGAGGAACCCTTAACGTTGAGGTACAAATAGATAAACTGCAATTCAAAACAGGATTCATGCTAATGAGAACAGCAAAGCTACAATACAGATGCAGGAAACAGTCAAATCCCAAGGCCCGGATGTCACAAGTCACAAAGGCATGTTTAGCCCTATGAACTACTCCTACAATGGCCTGACCCCTGAAAGACATCATCATTTCCCACAGGGAGAAGTAAAAATAATGTTGTCTTTAATATCACCTATGTCCTCCATCGCAACTTACATGGATGCTAGCTATTTTTATATGGTGACCTTGGAAATTCAGATGTAGGATTCCTTAAATGAAAAAGTATGTACATCTTTCATCTATAAAAACACTGAGGTAACTCTGGATGTGTTGAATAAATCTAGTTAGTATTTCTTATATAACTAAGACTCTGACTGAAATAGGAAAAGCATGCTTGTCGATTTTATAGACTAGTGTACACATAGAAAATGATTCATCAAAGTATCAATAAAATCATACTATATAACTCAATAGCTGTGATATTAAATATTAGTGAGACCACCAAAAAAGACAAATGGCTAATGCTTGAAATGATAGCAAATTCCACCAGACATTTATTTCCATTCAACAATTTAAACTATGTAAGTGCATGAAGACCTGTGTCCCTTGCTACACGGTATCTTTCACGTGAGCACTTAGTTTGAAGGGTTGCTCAAAACCTTATTGTCAAATGATTGGTTAAAACCAAAAGCTACAGGTTCTAGGCTCCATGGAACTTGAGTAGGAAGTGAAAGGTAACAGAATGATGTGTGTATGACCCACCGGAGACAAGGGATACACCGTGTTCTTCAGGCTTCTCATTCCCATCAGGGAGGACTGGTTTTGTCCTTGTATTTATTATCCATTTTAGGTTGTTTTGATTTTTAAAGTGATTTTTAAGTTAATCTACAGAGTAGAGGATTTCATTACAGTTTATATGCATATATGTCATTACCTTTTGTTATTATCCATCCCTCCCTTCACATGTTCTCTGTCCACATCTGGCTGATCTTGACCCCCCTTCCAAGTAGTCCCCCTCTTCAGAATTCATGTCACAAGCGTTCTGTTACCTGCTCTTTCTCCGTCTCCTACACTTCCAGCTTCTTTCCCTCCCATAGTCCTCCTTCTCATTTCATTTGAGGAACATTGAAATCTCAGCTCTGAATATGAAACAAAATGTGATAATTTTCCTTCTGAGTCTGACTTAGTTTGCTTCACGTGATCTTCAGTTCCACCTCTTTCCGTTGAGGAATCTTGTTTCCACTCTTTCCACACCTCTTTACCGGGGAACAAAACCGCGTTGCGCATGTGTACTGCACTTTCTTCATCTGTTTGTTGATGGACATCTAAAATGGCCCCATTTCTTAGCTATTGTGACTCGTAAAGAAGTCAACACGTACATGCAAATAGCTCTATAGTGTACTGACACGGACTCCTTCAGGTGTATACCCAGGAGTGGTATAGGTAGGCCACATGCTAGTTCTATCTTTAGTTTTGTGAGGAACCTCCGCACTGATAATCATAGTTGTTGTGCCAGTTTACATTCTCCCAGTAGTGAGTGATGATTCCTCTTTCCTCACATCTGCAGCAGCATTCGCTGCCATTTCTTTTCCTGATGACAGACATTCTGATTGGAGCAAGACAGAATCTCAATTCAGCTTCTGGTTCTTGCTTTCATGATAGTTAATCCTGATAGTCAAATTGACTGGATCAGAAATCAACTAAGAGGTGCAAGTCTCTAAATACGCCTGTGAGGGATTTTGTTGATTAGGTTTAATTAAAGTATGGAGACCCACCCTACACGTAGGTGGCACATTCTGGTGTCAACACAGACATAAGGAGGTCCTAGGAAAAAGTGTTTGCTTTCTGCCTGCTTACTTCTGTGTCTCTTTAGTAAGTTCCTCCATCCTTCCCTAGGGTTTCTGCCATATTGCTGCCATGGCTGGTGTCATTTCCTTTGTTGATGGGAACCCAGCTTCTGTGACCTTCGAACATGAACCAGTGGCTCTCCAGGAATCCTCCAGGACTTCAGTGTCAGACTGGGACAGCTGAGGCACCCCATCTGATGTACTGAGCAACTGCTGGGTCTTGCCTCTCTTGTACAAGACAGCCATTGTTGAATTACCCACACTGTATTGTGTAAGCCAATCTAATAAATCCCCCTTTTATCCGTAGTCATTCTGTCTGTTCTGTTTCTCTAGATAACTCTAATACATTTTTTATTCTGTGTGTATGTGTGTGTCTGATATAAAACACAAAGGACATCTTTGATTTCTATTTCACAACCCACTTTCAGAGTACCAGTACATGTGCCCATGAGATAGGCTCTAGTCTGTTCACAAAGATTCTGCCCTTACAACCTAAATGCTTCTGACCAGATCCTCCCAACTTTGCAACAATCAAAAAACAACACGAGTTTCAGAGGAGCTAGCCCATATTCAAACCATAGCAGAGCATTCCTTCAAATGCTCCTTTTATCTTTGAAAATATTTATTGAAAAGCATTATATACATGTAGATGCATGAAAACAAAATAATGAGAATGCCCTTTATCCATCTCCTGTGAGTTGGCTCTTTTACATGTACACATTATTTTTCAAATAGTTGTCACTAGCCAGAAAGTTTAATTAAAAAGCCATTCTAGCCTACTTTTGATTATAAACCTTTTACTATGCAGCTCTTTAATATTAATGATGGTTATTAGTTATATAGAATGCCATTATGTCTTTGTCATAATTTCACTAATCACTTGCATGTTAAAAGACTATGCTATTGGAGAACATATTGCTGAGAATAAAACATTCTCAAACTTCTAGGAAAAGGCTATTTTCTACCTGTGGTGTTAAGAGCCTATCCTTTTGGATTTTAACTTGCATAACTGGTCAATGACAACACACTTTAATAGCCTTGCTTCCAGATGTAGTCTAACCAATAATAGCAGATCGAGATTCTTAAAGCCAGCCAATGATAAACACTCCCCCTGCCCCTGACCGGGACCCTACTTCAAAAAAAAAAAGCCAATTAGCAGGAGATGGCTACCAGTTATCATTCTCTTAAAATATATGCTCAACCCATCATTGAACCTCAGAAGGGCTTCAAATCCCAGACTCTACATATCTTAAAGCTCCGTGTAAAAAGCAGCCTCATGCTTTGCTCACAGATGCTGTGTCCCACCAGCAGAGCTCTTCTTAAAGAAGCAATGACACTGGCAGACTTTCCAATATTGAGTGGTGTTTCTCCTTCAATTGATTACCAGTGATAACCCATCCATATAGATCTGCTTTTTCTCTAAATGACTTAAAAGTAAATTCTCTGAACGTGCTCATTAGTTCAAATGGCACAAGAATGGAGAATATTTTGCCATTTTTCTCAGGAGTTCTTTTGGTTTATAATGTCATTCCTACAGTATATACACATGCCAAACACCTCCAAAAATATCCTATTTTAAAATGTTTGTTGGAGTAGTTGTCATAAATTTGTTTAAATTTCTTTGATTGATATTTTTAGGTCATTTCAAGTGCACAGATTAGCACAGGATTTAAAAACCCATAAAGGAAAACAAACTGGGAAGGCTCAAACAAAATTCAAACTATTCCAACTGTGGGTTCTACGGCTAATGCTGGTAAAGTAAGACAATTGATATTTATTCTAATTAGCACATGGATTTTTAAGAAAAAAATTAAACAGACTCTGTAATAGAGATCATCATACCACTCAATAAGATGAAAGAGCAATTCTCAGGATCCTTATCTGTGGACATAAGGGCAAGAAAGCTAGTCTGGTGGAGGAAGTGCTATGCATTGGTACAGTCCAAGCAACGACCGCAACCAATGGTTGCCTCAAGTTGAATCTCAGTGACTATGCTTTCATGCTCTCTGAATGTTCTCATTCTTTTCCTGCAGGCCACCCCGGAAGTGGAAAGGACCCTGATGAGAGCAAAAGGCAGAGGTGGTTCCTGAGAGCCAAGCCCTTCATCAGGTAGGAAGACTGGATCCGTGTGATACAGCAGAGCATCCAGGATCAACACGAACACAAAGAGGGAAGGAGGGGGTTCTTACGGAGGTGCTCACGTGTTCAGGAAGCTAAGGACACTGAAGGACCCCAAAACCAGCAGCAAGGCAGAACTGTTATCACCCTGAGGCCTAGTGTATCTCAGGGAAGGCACAGAGCTGGTGAAACCTGCAAAGAACCAGAGTCAGAGATGATGGTACCAACTGCCTCTTCTTCACAGAGGAACACAGAGTCTGCAGAACCCGAGATGTGAGAGCAAAGAAGGTAGGTAACCAACGTCCATACCGCTCCTTCCAACTCTACTCTCTTGAATTGGTACCCATGGACCAAAATCAACAGAAATTAAGAGGGAAGGGAGTACCTTGTCCAGTTTGGGCTTGTTATGCAAAATACCACAGAATGGTGGCTTATAAACCCAAGAAACTTGTAGCCCAAATTCTAGTGGGTCTTAATACAAACCCAGAGTGAGATATGGAGGATGATGCTGAAGTTCAGAGAAGCAGACCAGTCAGCCACTAGAGAGACCTTTTACCTCTACCAATGCTCAGACTGAAGGGGCAGTCCTGTCCTTAGACTGCATCTGTCTCCACCAAACCTCAGACTCACAGAGTTCCTGTCTTCTCCCATCTTATATTCCTCTCGCCACCCAGACATATCGCTCCTGTCTCCACCTCCCTAGTGCTGGGATTAAAGGCGTGTGCTCCCAAGTACTGGGCTCACCTTTGTGTGAGCTCTGTTTCTCTTTTAGACAGATTCAGTCTTGCATAGCCCAGGGTGGCATTGAGCTAACAGAGATCCCTTTGCCTCTGTCTCCTGAGTATTGGGATTAAAGCTGTGTGCCATCACTCCCTGGCCTATAGTGGTTTAGCTCTGCATTTTGATCTTTAGGAAAGCTTTGTTTGTTAAACACAAACAAAATATCCCTGCAGAGACTTTGTTTTCATTGTTCTAAGTGCTAGAAAGTCCAAGGTCAAGACACAGGAAAGTTTAGTAAGGGCCTGCTTCCTGGTTCATTAACTGTGGTTTCTCATGTGTAGAATTAACATGTGTATTTTCTCATGGTAGACATAAGGAGAAATGATGGATCGCTAAGCATTCATGAGACCTCATGACCTAGCAGACTGAGCAAAGAGGGGTTAAGGTTTCAGGACATGGTAGGTGGAAGCTGTAAATACTTCAGGCCATAACAAAACTCCCTAGAGGCCATCTCCAGAGGACAGAGAATGGATTAGAGGAAACAAACAGAATTACTGGTCTTACACTGAGTTGGTAGCCTTGGTTATCAGTTGTCTTTGTCAAGTCTGAGTGAATGTAGTCAAGGCGCCTGGGGTGACCCTAGTGCCCAGTATTACCAGACTCTGTTGGCCAATCATTAAAAGAAGCTGAGTAATTGCTGTATTGTTTCTTCCCTGGCTTGGTTTCAAATGTACCCAATAAAGGAACAAAGATGGAGAGACAAGGGCATCAACTTTATATGTCTTGTAATGACCATGCTATATATAAACATTTAGGGAGTCAAAAATACTTATGCTTCAGGGATGGCAAGTCAATTATATTTTTCTTTGTAATTGCATTTTATGAACCATGTGTAGTGAAAGAAATATACACATAAGATGAACAACATTGATCCTGTGATAATGAAAAGAGAGAAAAAAGATGGATACAACAAATTTTCAGAATCTACAAAGTAAGCTGCTATTGAATTTTGCTAATAATTTTTATTGTTCAATTGCATCAGTGACCTTGAACTGAAGTACAATGGACAAATCTCTTTCCATTTTCTTCTATAACCATCTACAACCACTCAGGCTGAGCAGTCTCTGTACCTAATGCATAACCCCCTTCTTTAATGTTTTTGGGCCAGGCATGGTAACTCACACCTGTAATCACAGCACTGGGAAGGCTAAAACAAGAGGATCACCATGATTTTAAGGCAAGCCTGGGATACATAATGAGTTCTAGATGAGTACGGGAGAAGAATGAAACCTCGTCTCATAAATAACTGTCTTTGTCACTGTTCTGCTGCTGTGAAGAGATACCTTGACCAAGGCAACTCTTATAAAAAGAAAGCACTTAAATGAGAGCTCTCTTTCAATATCAGAGATGAGTTATCATCCTGGTAGGGAGCATGGCAGCAGGGGGAAGCAGGTGCTGGAAAAGTAGCTAAGAGCTACAGCCTGATCTATGGGCAGCAGGCAGAGACAGGGAGAGACACTATGCCTGGCATGGGCTTTGGAAACTTCAAAGCCTACCCCAGTGATACTCTTTCTCCAGCAAGGCCACACACACCTACTTCAGCATGGCCATATTTCCTTTTCTACTCTAAAGTCCCAAAGTATTCCATATTCCTCCAACAAACAGCATGGTCAGGCCTGTGACAGCAATACACTACTCCCTGGCACAGGCTCTCTTAGACACTATTCTATTGCTGTGAAAGACAATATGACTAAGGTAACTCGTGTTTTTAAAAGCATTTAAATGGGGTGGGGTTGCTTACAGTTTCAGAGGTGAGTTCATTAACATCATGACCTGAGCTAAGGCAGGAACTCAAACAGGGTAGGAACCTGGAGTCAGGAGGAGCCATGGAGGGATGCTGCTTACTGGCTTGTTCCCCATGGCTTGCTTGCTCAGCCTGCTTTCTTATAGAACCCAGGACCACCAGTCCCCCATCAATCACTAATTAAGAAAATCCCTCACAACTTGCATACACTTTGATCTTATGGAGTCGTTCTCTCCATTGAGGTTACCTCCTCTCAGGTGACCCTAGCTTCTGTCAAAAACAAGCCAGCACGTCAAGTTAGGAAGATTCAGAATATGTAAAACACTTTATCTGTATTATTCTTTGAATTATAAAATAGTCAAGTCATCTCTAGAACTGGCAGTAATGTTTGAAAATAAATGAAGCAATAGGATAAAGATGAGAGTGTAGCATAAAGAGAAAATCAGTTTAGAGGGAATGTTTTTAGGCAAACTGCAAAGAAAACAGTTACCGTGTTTTTCATTTCTAACTCTATGTATGCAATACTTAGGAAGCCTAACACAGCATCTGCAAAAGACAATGAAGTATTTTAGAGTTTTAGAAAAAGAGCTGATGAAAAGTATCCTGGTCACCAAAGAGAAATGCTTATTCCATTCACACAAACACACAAATCAAAAAGATTCCTTTTTATTTAGGTTTTCTTTTCTTTTTCTTTCTTTCTTTTTTTCTTCTTCTTTTTTTGGTTTTTTTAGATAGGGTTTCTCTGTAGTTTTAGAGCCTGTCCTGGAACTTGCTCTGTAGACCAGGCTGGCCTCAAACACACAGGTATCTGCCTTTCTTTGCCTCCTGAGTACTGGGATTCTGATGTAGGAGGGTCATCTGTCTATGTGTTACTTTCATTGGTTAATAA
>LOJH01022247.1:8132-21359 GCA_001685095.1 Ellobius talpinus
ATTTATCTATCTATATCTATATATCTATCTATTTATCCATCTATCCATCCATCCTACTTTGTGTTAAGAACATATGTTAAGATTTTGTGACTTTTTGAACATTGATTTTCAGAATCTTTTCTTAGAATTTCAATGAAATGCCTTTACTTCTCTTCCTGTTTGCTTTGTGTGCACATGTGTGTATGTGTTTGTGTTTGTGCACATATCTGTGTTCAGGTACACTTTCCTGAATGTGTGGTAGATGTAGACACAAGATGTTGATATCAGGTGACTTTTTCAATTCTGCGCTACTGTAGGGTTTTTGTTTTGTTTGGTTTTTTTGGACAAGGTCTCTCACTGAACCTAGACCTCCTTCCTTATTTGCCTAAGCTGGCCAGCCAAGCCGGCTGTAAGCAGCTGCCTGTCTCCATCTTGCCAGCATTTGGGATTACAGGTGCAGAACAGTGTCAATCATTTTCATGTTGGTGTTGAGAAATCTCAACTCACATCCACATGATAAGCACTTTATTAACTGCTCAGTCTCCCCAAACACTGCTTTTCTTTTTCTTTATTGCAAATAATATACATCCTTAAAATAAACACCTGTTTCTGTCAGCTGATTTTATGTCCATTATTTTTTTTTACTTCCTAGAATCTCTCTCCATGATCAAATCTTGGAATTATTTCAACTTGTTCCTAATATAAAGGTCTAATTTAAATCTTATGTTTCCTCTGCTTTCCTTTAGTTTTCTTTAATATTATTTTTACCAAACTGTGCTTGTTTAATATTGACATCTCTCCACTCTGTAATATTTACCTCTGCTTTTTCCATTTTTAACCCAGGAGTTCCTTTATTTTTAATTTTTTTCAATAAGAATAACAGTAATAAACATTTAAGAATTGAGTTATTCCTAATTTCTGTAACATAGTCAACTGTGTTTTTATGAAGGGAACTAGAATTTGGGAGAGTTCTTATTTAGCTTTATTTTCCTTTCTTTTAACTCTCACCTCTACTCCAGAATTAAACATAAAATTCTAAAATATAAAATCTGCATTATCAAACCCTCATTTTCAGATGCATGCCGGTAAATTTCACTGATCTTTTGAAAAAATGTTAAAATGGATATTTCAATATCTTACTACAGAGACATTGGTTAAACAGTTTTGGAGTCTAGAAATAGTATTTTATATAGAGATCCATGGTGGCTTTGATACAACTTGAACTTGGATCTGACTGTGGTTAAAAGCTGATAAAGGATTAGATAAGAGCAATTATTTTTAGAGCATCTTCCTTGCTTTTATATGTACAAATTTTAATGTGCATTTTGTATTCATATTTGTGCCAAAGTACATATATGTGTTTGAGTTAGAAAGCATGTGAAAATTTTTTATTTGTTTAATTCGTGAGCCATGTTTTAAAGAGGGGAAGTCAAGATAATTAATCAGATAAAGGTATTTGCTGCCAAGACTGAGGACCTGAATTAGATCCCAGGATCCTAAAGGTAGAAAGAGAAACATTCCTGCTAGTTGCACTCTGCCCTTCACAACATGTGCCTGTATGCAGGAATACACATATGCAACAAGAAAACAAACAAATAAATTCAAAAAGTGAAAGATTTAAAAAGTATTGGAAAAATATTTTATGGGCGTAATATGGGGTTATCTACTTCTGTACATAGCTTGGAATGTTCTAGAGATGTGTGAAGCAATTCTAAGCTTCATTTCTGGCTGTTCCTAACTGGCATAATTTGATGAAAACAAAACCTCTTTAAAATGTTCCCCATGAGTAAAATGTGGAGCTGATAGTGCTTGAAGCAATTGTGAAGATCAAGTGAGAATGTTTTACAAGGTTCGGTGAGGAATAGAAATTAGCTGACATTAGTATTGTGGAATGTGAAGCACTGGAACCTAACATGATGCATCAGATGCTCAAGTATTAAGGCACTCCCAATTTTGTAGTCTTCAGATTCTTTTTATTTTCTCCGTGTAACAGCCATGGCTGTCATGGAGCTCGCTTTGTAGACTGAACTCACAAAGATCTGGCTGCCTCTGGGATTAAAGGTGTGCACCAACACTGACCAGCTAGTCTTCTGATTCTTAAGACCTTCTATTATCTCTAAATTACAATTTTTATTAAGAATTTTAATACAATCTTTTCTCATTTTAAATAGCTATTCCTGTTCCCACTTCCTCCCCTCCTCACACCCCACCCTTATTCTCCCATCAAATTCTCAGAAAGGATAAGGCTTCCCATAGGGAGTCAACAAAGTCTGACACGTCAAGGCAAGACTGAGGCCCTCCCCCCTATATCTAGGCTGAGCAAGGTATCCCTCTAAAGAGAATGTGCTCCTAGATGCCAGTTCAATCACTAGGGGTAAATCCTGGTCCCACTGCCAGTGGCCCTACAGACTGCCCAAGCCTCACAACTGTCCCCCACATTCAGTGGGCCTAGTCTGGTCCTATGCAGGTTCCCCTGATATCAGTCCAGAGTAGTGAGCTCTCACTACCTAAATTACAACTTTTCTTAAGTTCAGAAACTTTGTCTTCTTCACAATTCCCTAAATTTAGCTGTCTAAGAGAAAAGTTATCCAGTACTTTAGGTGAGTGATTTTAGAAGCATACCCACTCTTCTGTAACATTTCATGGTTCCTATTGTTCCCAATCCCTTTCCCCAGTCTCTCCTAGCCAGGGAGACTAAGGGAGTCATTAGTAGTATGAGAGCTTTCTGTTGCACCTGGAATAGGGTGGTATAAGTGACATGGGAAAATGTCAGAATCCTAAGGCATTTTACCAAGTAAAAGACTCCAGCTAACTTACCGCCTCTCTCCTCGTCATTATCATTCATTTTCAACACTGTCTTGGTCAACTTCAAGTAAAGGTAAATGTACACTAAAAGTCACACTGAAAAATTTCTCTAGTCTTTGAAATTTGTGTTGAACTAAGGAAATGAGGTGATTGTCTCTTATTAAGAGATGCCATTTTGGTGTAGGAAGTCATTCTGTATATGTGTTACTTTTATTGGTTAATACATAAAGAAACTGCTTTGAACCTATAGCAAGGCAGAATAGAGCTAGGAGGGAAAAACTAAACTGAATGCTAGGAGAAAGAAGGTGGAGTCAAGGGGATGCCATGTAGCTGTCAGAGAGAAAAGATGTGAGCTGCCAGCTGGAACCTTGCTGGTAGGCCACGAGCCTCATGGTAAAATATAAAATAATGGAAATGGGTTAATTCTAAATGTAAGAGCTAGCCAATAAGAAACTTATTGAGCTAATAGGTCAAGCAATGATTTAATTAACAAACTTTCTGTGCAGTTATTTCGGGGATGAGCAGCTGGGAACAAACAAGTGGCCTATTATACCATTATAGAAACAAACCTCTCTGAATATCAATTTCATTGTTTAAATATTTGTGTTTAAGAACAAAAACAAGGATAAAACTGTATTTTCCTAGAAAATGAGTATATTAATCAGATTATTTGGCAAATGTGACTAAATATAATAAAATAAAACATTAAAAAATATTTATTCTTTGTTACATATAAGAAAATATAGCATAAAATGCAACAGTCTTAGTTAAAAATTTTACCCAGAGAATAACATTTAGTCAAGATACCATCTTAACAATGTTATAGAGTTAAGAATTCTGCTAGAACAAGTAAGAAGATAACAAAACAATAGAGGAGTGTGGCATCAAGCTTAGAAATTCTGCTAAAGTGTAAAGATTTTCCTATTGTCAAATGAAATCCTCACATGTGAAGTAGAGCCCTGATTCCTAACCCATGCTAAATTACCACCATCATCTCAGATTGTTAAAACAACAGCAAATAAAACAAAGAGGAGAAAATGACAAAGTGGAGAAAATGACACACACCCCCGGTTGACAGCTGATGGGTAGACTGCTCATCAGAACCCATCACTGGTTGCATTACAGACTTAGGCCTTGAAAATTTACAGAGAAGAAAAAGTAAAAGAGTAAATAACAGTGAAATCTCATTGTAAGTGATGAGCTAATATCCAGGGCAAATTTGTGAAGGGAAACTTGGTCAGCTCTGAGAACATATGCATAAATAACAAGTACACAAACTCAATAGGTTATATTTGAAAATATACATGCATAACAAATGTATATTATATATAATATGTATAATAAATGATGAGAAACGAGTCCATGAATCTGAAGGAGATTGTGTGTGGAGAGGTAGATAGGAGAGTTTGAAGGGAGGAAAAAGAAGGTTGTAATTAAATTACTATCTGAAAAATAAACAAAAAAAATCACTTGGTTTGGGAGGTCCTTCTGTCTATGTGTTGCTTTTATTGGTTAATGACTAAAGAACTGGCTTGGCCTATAGCATGGGATGAGGAAGGCAGAGTCGGAGAGACATCATGGAGTCACTGCCAGAGTCAGACATGTTGAAATTTTGTTGGTCAGCCACTGCTACATGGCGATACATAGATTAATCGAAATGGATTAAATTCAGATGTAAGAGTTAGCCATTAGGAAGATAGAGCTAATGGGCCAAGCAGTGATTAAAATAATGCAGTTTCTGTGTGGTTATTTCGGGTCTAAGCTAGCCAGGCAGCTAAGAACCAACAAGCAGCCCTCCTTACAACAATCACGGAAAAGTATTACTGGTATGTGTCCTGAATAAACTATCATTGTGAGAAGGTTATCAGAAATCAGCCTCTTAGGGCTGTAGAGGTGGCTCATTGGGTAAAAGCATTTGCTTTGTAAGCATGATGACTTGAATTCAAATTCCTACTTAATGAGTCAGGCATAGAGTTACATACCTACAACCTCAGAAATGGTAGATGCAGTGTCATGGTGTCCCAAGAAGCCCCTGACAGCTAGCTTACTTAAAATTGTGTTTTCTGTTCAATGAAAGAACATGTCTTGAGAAAATAAGAAGAGTGATGGAGGAAGACATCAGCCATCTTGCTTTTTCTAGCTTCCACATGTATGCATTCTTATGTGTATGCAAGCATACAAACACACACACATGCATATGCACATACACCAGCCTGTTGTTATCTGTAAAATAATATCATAGGGTCTAAGCATATTTTATATTGTTTATTATTTTAAGTCAATTGCCCTTCTATTTAAAACCTAGAATTCACATGCAATTGTGATTTCTAGATTTTTCTTGAAAAACATCAGAAAGTTTAGGAATTCAGCTCTGTAGCAGAGTCTTTAACACCACATGCAGTCAGAGTCCAGTCAAAGGCCTTGTGTTTATTATACTTCCTATTGCAGCCCACACTCAGACTTACATACCATCTACTTGCCTGGTTTCAGACATGTGAAAGCATTTGCAACATTATGAATAGCACTGTTTTGTAATTAATTGCTTTTATTTTTTATTACAATACCCATCAGTTAGCAGTGTTTAGAACTGGCTCTGATGTTTGTGTCTCTGTTGTGGGTAATAAGGTTCCTTATAATGGTGCGTGGTGATATATGGGAGATAGGTAAACGATTTCAGAAGAATTAGCACATGTCTCAATGTCACTCAAGGGGTTAGTCACATCCCTAGCATTGAAGTGAAAGGAAGTTCTGATTATAAGCACCTAATCATTGTTCTGATTTCAGTTTTTTCCTTGCTGCTTGTTTCTGCTTGCTTTTCCCCTCCTTCCTTCTGTTCTCCCTTTCTTTTCCCTTTCCCCTCCCATCTCTCATGTCTCCTTTACAAGTCCTATATTTTCTCTTTTCACCAGTCCTCTTCCACTATTTCTGTTTCCTACTAACAACTCCTAATCTCCTGAGGAACTGTGCTATCTTCCTATCCTTAGTCATTGCCTCCTCTGCCTCTGTGTAGGCTGCCCTCCCTCTTTTCCCAGTTCTTAAATCTACCTGGTAAGGCCAGTGGTTCATGAAACACTTATATGGAGGCAATGAACTACAAGTTCAGCTACTAAGTCTTAGCCCCAAACTGAAGAGACAGAGCTAAAAAGCTACAAAGTGCAAACAGATCATGTGAAACAAACCCTTGTGGGTTGTTTCCCTGGTGTCCAGAAGCGTTTTGACATACAAACAGTGTTTCTAAGTTTTATCAACTGTTCAAAGCCAGGAATTTCTACTCTGATCTGCACATTTTAGTCTGTGAAACTTTAAGTAGAAAGAACTCAACAAACATCAAAATACAAAACAAACTCGCTTATGCTCACTTGATTATTCTAACACATTTTATTAAAATGTTTTACTGATCCAATACAACTGTCAAGATGAAGAGCTGTCTAACTCACAATAGCAAGTGTTTATTTACCAAAGGAAGAATTTATGCTATTTTTATAATCTTTGAAGTGTTTCTATAATTTTATACTACAAAAATAGTAGTTATGGATTGAATATGAAATATCTACAAGAGACTCAGAAGGTAAAAATTTTCTCCTTATTTGGTAGCATTATTTTGAGGACTAGGAAAAAGGAGGCCCCCTCTGCTCTGCTGTACTCACTTAGCCATCTTGTCTACCTCACCAAGGCCCCAAGCTATGAGACAAGTTGATTATAGATTGAATCCATGAGCCAAAATAAATCTTTCTTTCTTTGAAGTTGCTTTTCTAGGTACTTACCACAATGATAAAAACTTAATAAAAATAGTGACTTCATTTATATATGAAATTATCTCAAAACATGAAAGAATTTAGAATCAAAGTTATACTGTGTTTTTATTTAAAAAGTGTACATTGAGATGCAATAGAACCTCTATGGCACATGTCAACTCATATACAATAATATATTCAGTTAGAACTATGTTACCTAATAAATAATTGAAGATATGAAGTCAAGCAGCCTCTATGTATTTTCCACCGTGACTCTTACACTGCCAGAGAAGGCATGGGCAATAGACAAAAATATGAACCATTTGAGTACACTTCAGTTAGTCTTCAATCAAGGAAGAGGCTGGAGAGAGCTAGCAGCCAGAGTTTGCCCAAGGCTATTTTATTTTATTGCTACTAGTGTTTTCTTTTAATCAAAGTTATGTAGTATTTAGCAACTTTTAAATAAAAAAAGAGCATGTGAATTTTTTACATTTTATAGGATGAAGTGTGATAGTTCAATATATGTGTACAAAATTTACTCATCAAATCAGGGTAGCTAGTGTAGATCTCTGAATTGTTATTGATCTTTGAACTATGGGGACAGAACAGCTAGGACTATATACAAGGAATGCAGTGAAAATAAATGGAAAATAAAAAAGAAATTTCTTTCTGTTAAAAAAGAAAACCTTCACCATTTTATAATTATGGAATTTATTTTACGTATCTCATAACTAAGATTTCTGGGGTTGTGGTGGGTGGGAAAGGAAAACTTGTACGTGGGGTTTGTTTGCTGGCTTCTCCAACTCTGACTCTTGTCTCCAAGGAAGGCCACCAAGGCAGAAAGCATGCCACCAGAAGCAGAGAATCAAAATAGCCATGGCAGCTTAGATACCAGAAAATAACTAAGCAGGAAGCTGAATAGAGAGGGAAATCCACCAGGATGTTCACTCAGCAATGTGGGCCAAGCATGAATTACTTCTTATGATGCACACAATAACTCCAGGCAATGTGAGCTAGATAACGTTCATCTCATACAGGGCAATAAATTTGTTCATATTTCATGTGTGATGAACAGGTAGCCCATAATATTGGATTTTTCTATATACACAAAAAATTGGAAAGCATTTTTATAAACATAGAATAGTTTTAAAGTCATTCAATCAACAGGAGAGTACAAATGTCTCTTTAGCATACTAATTGCTTTTCCTTTGCAAGAGACCACAGGTATAGGGTGGCTGGATCATATATATGTAGTACTTTCAGTGTTTGAGGAACCTCCATACCAGTTTCCAAGGTGGCTGCACTAAATTACATTCCTACCAAGACATTTAAAGTACTCCCTTTATTCACCTCCATTTTCACTTGTTAGATCATGACATGACTTTAGTCTTAAAGTATTACTGGACTGGCTAAAAAAGTTATCTGATAGACTTTGGCTTAAATAGTTTCCATATAGACATTGAGCACACATGAAAAGTCTCATTAATTGTCCAAGGGCAATAGGTTACTAAAATAATTACAATTCCCAGATAAATAATTATTTTTTAAAATGGAAAAATATAAAGATATACTAAGTGGTGATGTTTTTAAATATGTAGTTTCAAATTAATGCTTTCACTATATAAAAAATCTTCTTCAAACTCATTTTAACTCTATTATAATTCCCAAATGAAAGCCTAAGGTAATTTTGGAGATAAATGTCTTGCTAAAGTTATAAAGATCCCTTTTCTGTGATCCTTCCAAATCTTTTTTTTCCACAGTGATCACCTCCTATTTGGTCTTGAGTTTTCTCTGCCATAGATTTTAGCATGTGTGTGAGTGTTCATATGCTACACTTTGCTCCTGTGAACTTAACCATCAGTAATGAGTTTAGCTGTTGCACTTTCCCTTATTCTATATTGATGCCCAATTTATAGCACTTCAGAATGTCATTACTCCAGAATCACTAAAGAGCTCATTGTGGAGAAAAGATGATATGTTGACAGACTTTAATCTTAAATGACTCGTGTTTTTAGAAAAGGAGATTTAGATACAGGTACACAGAGAGAAGAAAGACCATGTGAGGATCATAGAGAAGTCAGCCATTTGTAAATTAAACAGTGAGGCCTTAGAGGAAATGAACCCTGATAACAATTTAGACACTCAGCCTATGAAATCCGGAGGTAATACATTTCTGCTGTTCAAGTTACTTACCACAGGTGTTCCTAATTAATATATCATTCTGCCCATTCTCTTATTTCACGAATATTGACAATTTTGTTGTACCTTCTGGGTCTAGCTTTACCAAATTCTCCTCATTAAGTCTCCTTAACCTTACTCTCATGAGGCCTGGATGATCCTTCTCCTCTCAATGATGCATAGTTTGGATTTAGAATCATGAAAAAATTAGATATTACCCCCAGCAGTGCTGCTTACCAGCACAGTGGCCTCTGTGAAATAGCTATCCTCCCAAGCCTTAGACTTTTCATCTATACAGTCAGAATTAGTATCCATATCTTATAACATGAAGCAGAATGTATGTATAAGCAGTTTCTTATTGTTTATATATGAGCCAACTGAATATATTCTTCTTAATTTACAACTCATTCCCTACCAGCTTTTGTGTCAATGTCTAACGTTCCATTTATTCTTCTAGTGTAAAGTATTAGAATGCAAGTCTCATTGTCACTCATCTTTCTGGGCTTCTAGAACTGTCCTTGCTTTAAAGGTTCTCAATGATTATTTGGCAGATGAGGAGCCATGAAATGAATAATGCTTTTGTCACATGGAATTTTTTTCCTTTGTGAACTCATTTAGTTATTTGAATTATATACTTCAGCAAGTCAGGTTTCCTTCTATAAATAGCTACAGAACATAAATGGTGGGGCTGGAAGATAGGAAAGAACTACAGTAATATCTGACTGAACAAATATGTGTTGGTAATTGAATAATCTGGAGAAAATGAATTACATTCACAGGCAGCCCAGCATTTATTCCAGCTTCTGCTCTTCAGTGTTATATGCTCATTTTAAAAATAGAAAAGGTAGATACTAGTGTTTATGGTGGGAGTAAAGCAGAGATAGAAAATGTAGGGAGTAAGAGAGCAAGAACAGAGAATAACCCAAAACAAAATGTACATGGAGAAGTCATAAGCAAACCTCCTACTTTGAATCTTACCTGAAATATGTTAGGAGGGTGGTAACTTGCAGGTTAAATAATTCTTCACTCAACACTCCTGGGTTAGTAAACCAAACCTCAGTTCTAGGGATGGGCTAGTTCCTTATGATTTGTTGGTCCAGGAGGCCCCTAAAGACTTTCAAAACAATATAGGTTCTTGCCATTCCTTTTGGCTACCCACAGGAACAAGTTAATAAGATCCTATTCCTGGAGACACAATACACTTAGGGTCAAGGTACAGAGAAATCAAGCTTGAACTGAATTGGAAAGCATCTATCCCAATGGGAGTAATATAGACTGCTGGGTCATAGTCTTACCAGTTGAGAGTCTTACAAGCTAATATACCAAAATGCCAGGCAAGATGTGCATCTGGTGCAATAGTGGTATAGCTGTGATGGGGTCAATCAAGAGATTTCTGTGAGACCTGATAAACAAGAGAATCTTTGTCTGGTACTGAAAACTCAGTTAAAAACAATTGGCCAAGGAGGTCTTAGGCCCTGTTATAATTTACTAGTGTTGTTCAGCTAAATGTACAGTGCCTTTTTTTCTTATAAATACATTTATACCTATAGACAAGTGTTACTCTCAGTCTTAATTAAAGATAATTCTCTTCACAGTAAAAGGTAGCAAATGCAGAAATGCATGACTGTTCAAAATGGTGATGGTTGAGTGTTAAGCTCTCAACAAGGAATTGATATCAACCCCTTCAAGGCCCAAAGAACAACAGAAGAGATAGTGTGGTAGTTTAAATGGGAATGCTATCCCTATAGGTTTGTGTATTTGAATACATGCCCCCTACATGGTAGAACTGTTTGGGAAAGATTAGGAGGTATTGCCTTCTTAGGGAAGATATGTCACTGGGGTGAACTTTGAGAAAGAGCCTGCATAGCTTTCTCTCTGCCTAGATATTATGGGTCAATATGTAAACTCTTAGCTGGTGTTCCAGTGACATGCCTGTCTTCTTGCTGTGATGTCCCTGCTATTATGTCATGGACTCTTTCTGAACTGTAAGCTCCCAATAGACAGTCTTTTATAAGTTGTTTTGATTGTGGTATGTAGTAGGAAACAATTAAGATGGGTATGAAGGATGTAAAAGCTGAAAGATAAAAGAGCTTGTGAAGCACTGCTATGTGGGTAATATGTAGTCATTGCATTCATGATTTAATAATAGTAGCAGCTGACAGCAGCAAAAGCCTGCACAAGATTGTATGCCAATCATAGACTGGGGAGAGAATATTGTGATTCTATATCTTCCCATCGAACTATGAGCTATTGGTAAATTCTAGAGAAGGGGCAGACATTCTATTCAGTTGTATAACCACTGAAAGTAAACCATGCTTCAGTGAATAGTAGCAAACCCATGGTTCTGCAGACAACCACTGCTAAACTCAATAGGTCATGAAACAAAACTTGAATGTGGAAAAGAAAATTATAAAAAGTTAATAATGGTTGTATGCAAAAGGAAGATGACAAGAATCATAATGGATTGTGTGTGTATATGAAGTTATAAAACTACAAATTTAATACAAGAAAAAGAATGATGTCATGTCAGTAAATAAAACAAACAAACAAACAAAACAAACTAAAAACAAAGACCAAAAACTATTTTTGAAAATTAGTAGTTTTCAAAAAATTAGTAATCTCTTCATTGTCTTAAATTTGCTTAAAAAAACAGAGAATACTTTTATTCAAAGATATAACTATAAGAAAAGGAGGTTAAGAAAGTCATAATAATTGTCAGCAAATGGTAAGATACTTAAATTATGAAAATACTTTCTAACAGAATTTGTTGCCCTTAGAAAAACTATGGCCTGAAATATTTTTCTTTTTATCTCTTAGTGGTTTCAAATGATGCCCCCATATTTAGTTTTTAAGGAATGGTTTATAACAATGAATAAAAAGCATATGTTTTTCTATTGAAGAACAACAAAAAAATACAAAACTTAATGTATTTTCCATAATTTCTCCTATAGTGATAATGAGAATTAAGTACTAAAAGAACATGCAGTGAACAATTTAATTCCATATAGACACTTGGCTGTTGTAGAAAACCAAGGAACAATGGGATAAGGATCTATTTTTTAATAATGATGTGTGTGCTTTAGAATCAAGAATTTGCACTTAACAGTGTACTTTTTAAAGCTTCATTCAGGCTGTTTTATGCATATGTAAATTAACCGGCTTAGTTTTAAATATGGAGAAAATAAAAATGCCCTAGGCACAGGGAATGGGCTGAAGTCCACTGAGGCTGGAGTCCCCTGTGGCTGCCTAAAACTGAGTTCATTCTCAAGGTGTCTCTGTGTTTTCTTTGAGCAGATCCAGGTGAACCAACACCTGCGCCACAATATCTGTGATATGTGTGTCTTTATAAATTACTGCAATATGGGACTAGATAGAAAGATGTGTGTGTCTGATTTAGGACTGTGAGTTGTAGAAGACAGAAATCATCAAGAACAATGGTTTGGTAATTGCAAAATGATGAACCAACTTCAATTTTAAAGTATGTTTCCTAAAACTGTTTTTAGTATTCTATGAAGGGACAATTGTCTTGAAAAAACACAGTACAAATAAAATAATTATTTGATGTTCACAATCAATGTCTGTGGATATTTAGTGAAACTTGAGAGTACAGAATTGGTCTGTATCTATTCAAACCATGGTCATCTGACATTTTGTTTAACTTGAATCCACTTGAGGAAAGAAGGCTAGAGAGAATTTTTACTATCTTATCATTCTTATTTGAAATTCATGCTGTTCTTTCTGATACCCTTTTGTCTTTAAAATCTGAAATTTTATAGTATCTAGGAGCCCAATGGACAGAGGAGTCACACCAATGCATTTCTGTGACACTGATGTGATGACTCAGAGGCTTTCCTCACTCCTTAGCAGACTCTGTAGCTGTTCTCTTGGTAAGTAAAGGGTACCTTCAAGCATGGAAGGCATCTGCACTGCTGGGAGATGCTTGCAAAAGGATCTAGCTATATGGTCTGGTACTAGAAAAAGAAAAGGATTTAAATCAGAAAAATATGGCTTTAAGTCAACTTGAATAATGTATGTCCCTGACAGAAACATAGAACAGTCAGTCACCTTTTGGGGGAAAATTTATAAACAGGTTCTATTATAATAATCACTTTTTCTTCTAATATTTGGATCCAAACATATTGATTTCACTGCAGCTAGTAGATCATTTACATACTCTTTACTAGGTTAACTATTCTTGATATCTCTAAGTATTCTTAGGATAACTACCCAAAGTTAAAAAGAAAAGCATAAGTGAAAGGTTGATGTGGGTTAAAGAAACTGTCTTAGGCCTGTGCAAGGCAGAACTTAGGTAGGTGGGGAAAACCAAACTGAATGCTGGGAGAAAGAAGGCAAAGTGAAGAGAAGCCATGTAGCCCTGCTGGAGACAGACACCGGAACTTTACCTGGTAAGCCACAGATTCCTGGTGATACAGAGATTAACAGAAATGAGTTAAATTAAGATGTGTTAGTTAATAAGAAGAAGCTAGAACTAATGGGCCAAGCAGTGATTTAATTAATACAGTTTCTGTGT
>LOJH01022248.1:3369-20876 GCA_001685095.1 Ellobius talpinus
GCAGGGGTGGGAGATCTTCTGAGCCATAGACCTTTTGGGGCTTTTGGACTGATCCACTTGTTAGGTGTCGAGTTGGATGCCAGATGAAGAGGGATGCTAAAAAGAAATCCCATACTAGCTCAGACTTTAATATAATAAAGGGTTATTTATTTTGGGGTAGACTCACAGATCACAGTCCTAGTATAAGAGACCACACCCAAGTGGGCAGGTAACTGAAAAGCTACTGGCAGAAGGATTTTCCTACAGCTCAGCAGCTCTTATAAAGGAAAACATTTAATTGAGGTGGTTGCTTACAGTTTCAGATGTTTAATCCATTATTATCATGGTGGGGAGCATGGTGTCATGCAGGCAGATATGGTGCTGACTACATCTTGATCAGAAGGTAACAGAAAGTGGATTGCCTCACTGGGCATGACTTGAGCACATATGAACATCCAAAGCCCACCTCCACAGTGACACACTTCTTCTAACAAGACCACACCTCCTCCAACAATGTCACACCTCCTAATAGTGCCCATTTGTGGGTTATTTTCTTTCAAACCACCACTGTGTGTCTGGGAAAAGGTTCTTCATTCTTAAACCATGACACACATCAGAGCTCTACCAGACACTGGATACTTTGGAATAAGAATGCAACATTTAGGACCTGCAACCATCTTATTCCTATGAACAGGAAACAAATAAAATTGTAGAAGCACAGAACTAAAGGGCTCATGTTATCAAAATTCTAAACAGCTTCTTTGACCTAGATCCTTCCTGTGTAGGAAGATAAATTCCTTTTTTTTCTTTATTTAAGTTCTTTTTCTATTTTACATACCAACCCCAGTTCCCCTACCTTCCCTTCTACTGCCACAGTCTCCCCTTTCCACACCCATCTACTCCTCAGAGGGGGTAAGGCCTTACCCACATGACTTGCCAGAATTGGGGCTGCTATGGCAATAATGAATTTGGAAGTTGATAGACAAAAGAAATCTGAGAATAAAAGAATCAATGAATAATTTGAGGTTTCTACAAAATTTTGAGTGCAAAAGAATAAGGGTAATTTTGCATATGCAGCTAGTAGATTGGGCAGATAATACCAACAGGACGTCCAGTTTTTATATAATCTTTGCTGTTTGTTAATTAAACACAATTACACCTTTGATGCCTAATTTAGAGGGTTCCATAAATGCATATATTACTCTCTGAATATAATTTAGATTTATCTTTCAGATGGATTCCATACTTTACACAATGGCACCCAGATACCTCAACTGCATGAAAGTTCTATGTGAAAAAAGAAGAGAATGTGTTTCCTTGGGTAATGAGCCCTAAATATTTTCTGGAGACACAAGACTCTATGGTCAATTATTTCATCACACTAAATACACTATCAAATTTTTAAAACTATAACCTGCCAGTATTTTAGAAAAAAATGAGAAAGTTATTTGACTGAATATTTCTCAGACTGGAATCAAAGTCTACAGGTAATGGAATTCCTGAAACTACACTATGAGTGCTTCCAGGTGGGGATGAGGGATGCTTGAGGAGAAACTCTCTAAATGCTCTCTTAGGCCATACTTGGCAAGACCAATGCCAAGTCAATAACTAAAGTGATGAGACATCTGGTCTTTAAAGATATGAAAGATAAACAGAATGCACACTATCTTGGTGTGAGCATCATAATGATGATTAGAGGAACTATTCCATCTAAATACTTTTTGGCATAAGTAAGAATTGTGATAATATTATTATTGCTATAATTGCCATCATTTCCTAAAGAGAATAACAGAAGCAGTGATTATGGGATCTTTCAGTTCAGTGGAGGAAATAGTTTAACATCATTAGCAGAATGCAGTTGACTGTCTTCATCAGAGGAAGACAACAACCTTCTTCTGCCTTAGGTAATGCCTAGGCCTGAGAACTTGATGGAAACTAGGCTGCCAAGGACATTTGTAACTATATTTTGACTTCACTAGGATGTGATACATATCAATAGCTCTTTCCCCTAAAGATTACATAAGTTTCTATTTGGAATTCCTATCAACAACATAGCACAGTGACTGTAAAGAAAAAAATCATTATAATATAAGGTGAATTGCTTGGAAGGAGGAATGAAATCATTGTGTGTCAGAAGGGCAGGAGCAGAAGAGAGGTTAAGGGGAAGGGTAAAATACCATAAAGCAACATTATATATGGAACATTGGCTACTGTCTTTTCAGTCCAATTAGTCAACTGTTGCTGGGTTATTCTTTTGGTGTTTAATTTGTAGTCATTTGCATATGTTCTGTTAGTCTAGGGAGAGGCAAGTGATTAGATTGCACTGTCTTGAATAAAAATGAGAAATAATTTAAAAGTAGGTATAAAATGGTGAATATTTGCTGTAGTCTTTGAGAATGAGAATGATATCACTGTTTTCATGGAAACCAACCTACTATGGATATGCCAGTTTTCATTTTTTACCTTTATAAATCTTACAGCTCCCTACTTCTAGTCTCTCCTCCCACTATGTATACTGTGGGCTATATACTAATATTAAATATAAAATAAATGGCTTAAATTTCAGAGATCAAAAGGTCTTATTTACATAAACTTTTGGTGATATTTTTCAGGATCTGCTCATATTCTTATGTCAGTAAGAGGCAAGAATAAGGTCATGTTTTGAAATATTCCTGAGGTCTGCAAAAGCAGTTGTTTGAATCATGATGCATTAAACTACCCAGGAAAGCACATTTTATTTTAGAAACTGAATGAGCATGCCCTCTCAAGGTTGAGGTGAAGCAAAGATGTGTGTGTGTGTGTTTAATTTATGTTCTAGCCGAGGGCCAGGGCACTGTGGTTATTGGTGGCACACAAACAAGTCATAGATATGGAAATGGGCAGTCTATAAATTCTCCCTGAAAAGGGGGCTAAATATCTTTGGGACATCTAAACACAATGCCATTTATTTCTCTGTTAGTGGTCATATTTATAATGTATTCTGTGTAGAATCAGCCACTAATAAAAGAAAGTTATTAATAAAGTTATCTCTTTAATAGATGGTGAGCCTCTTGTCATTCTTTATGGTGTCTATGAAGTGCTCATTGCTAAAAGTGGCTCTAATTCTTACTTTACATCAAATATTGAGTTACATTACATGGCATATGAATAACAACACAGATTATTTTACATGCAAAAATAAGGCATATGCACTGTGGACTTAGAATGATTTCTTGATGGATAAATAAGTTTTTGTGACCAGCTCTGTGGAAATAGGTGAGTTTACTATACCATCCATGGTTATATAAATTCTCTAGTTTCGATGCTTTATGTGTGTCTGGAAGGTATATGGGTATTGTGACCGTTCTTTATTCTGATGCTCAGCTATTTATATTTGTGTTTGCTATTGAAATGGACTCCTATGACAGAGCCTATTTGTCCCTTCAGTAGAAAGGTGCCATATGAATGAATAGTTTATAATTTCTGTAATTCTCCTTTTCACTGTAATCTATTAAAGCCCTTTCCAAGATCTGCTTCTAACTCCTTTCACATTAAGCAATTACTTTATCCTGTTCCTAAACTTAGCTTTCTCTACGTATGGAATGAAAGCACTTAGCTCTACTTATCTCAACAGGAAATGTGTTTTATTAAAGGTTTACTTTCCTCTTAAGTAGGAAGTTCTGGTGTGGGTGGTGTTTGCTTTACTGTGGCTGTTGACATCAAGTCTTGCTTTTAAAATCTTTATAAACCCCTATCTCTATAAATGTGCTCTGCAAAGACAGAGGACAAATAAACAGTCTGCCGTTAAAGAGGATACTGCCTTTGTCCCACACACGTCTGAACCTAAGCAGTCTCTTTTCAAATGATGGGAAGAGTTTTTTTAAGCATTCTAAATAAAATAAAATGACACTACTATACATAGAGGATGAGAAAAAAATTAATAAAAATGTTCTGGAACTTTATATACCTATATATGATGTAAGTGGTAAGTAATATGTCTTGATTTATTTAAAGAGTTTAACTCAGGGAACTTAAGAAAATTAAAATTATTTTAATTCCTGTGGCAGGGTAAGCAGTAAGGATGGCATAAAGATCAGAGAAATTATATTCATTATCATATTAGTTGTCTAGCTATGTTTCTTACTCAAAGACATGAAAAGCAAGTACTTAGTTTATTAGTGAACAATTAAAGAGAGTTTGTTTAAAGTATTATGGCATACTCCACTGAACCGTGGACATATAGCTATTCCCTCACCTGTAAAAGATTTTTACCCTCTATACACAATACTGGGACCCCTCAGTGCCTCTTTCTTGTCCACGTACTCCCCTGATATTTGGGTAATGGGATATGGATAAATGTAACTTCTAAAAGTCACATCTAAGTGGGATACGAGAGACAAAACACAGTTCATCTAGTCACCCTATTTTGCTTTCTGCCATCAAACCAGCCATGAGCCAGACTTGGTCTTCACAATGTATTCAAGAATGGAACACTCAGAGCAGAGAACCAGAATCCAAAATGTCGTAACAGCTTCATCCACAGGACAGTTTATATATATATCACATCCACTAGACTAAAGGAGCTATTTGGTATAGTAACAAAAATTTCTTCCTCAGAAAGTATATGGTAAGGCATATGGTCTATTGTAGCAATCTGCCTAGCATATGTGTTGATAAAGGCTTTGCTGGACACTAAATGAAGGAAGAATATTTTTAAAAACTGGAAAAATGGTATACAGTGGCAAAATATTTAGAAACACTTTTGTAGCAGATGACTTGGCACTTTATATATTATAAAGCATCATAGCTTTAGGCAAAAAGGTTTCAAAACAGTATGTTGCTGGCATGATCTGGTTACTGGATACATCTGAAAAAAATCTCTATAAGAAAACTGAGATCTGAAGAGAACTAGAGAACTGCAAATTAGGGATGGAAGGAAATGGAGCTGCTGGCAATTCTGGAACTTGTATAATTGGAATATGTGATGTTCTCTGTTGCAATAAGTAACAGATAAAACAAGGGAACCCTTGAACTACAGTCTTAGGGTTCATCTCAAGTAAGGTTATGTAATGCTCTAGGTAAATATTTCTGAGTGTGTTAAGATTGTCCTTAAGGTAAAAAGATGGCTCAAGAAAAAAGAGAATAGTGATGTTCTTCACAAAACAGGTAGGTTCCTAGCTAGTATGTGCAGTTATTGCAAGAGATGGGACAAGCTATGCTTAAAAACAGTGGTAGGCTTTAGTGACTGCATAGGAGTTTGCTGCAATAAAATAGAAAACAGAGATAGGGTTGTAGCTCAGTTGTAGAGTATTTGCCTAATGTGTGATACTCCAGGTTTTATGCCACAAGACAAAATGGAAAAAAAGAAGAGAAAGGAAGGAAAAGCTTTTGTGGAAATACTGTTGGTAGAACAACCAAAGGGTTAAACAGTAATGGGGTGGTCTTTCTTACTAGTAAATTCTTGGATTCACAAGTTTTGAAATAGAGAAGATCAACATTCATTCTTTAGTCTGAATTCCTGAGTAAGAAGACATTAGGCTTCATTCAGAACTGACCTACATCTTCCTTGGAACATGAATGTGAAATAAATGATGAACCAAGCACTGAAATCTATTGTCCAACAAAGACTAAGGTAGACATTCCTTATCCTCTTTTAGTCACACTCTAGTAACAATGAATTCAAATGAATAAAGGATCTTGGTTCCCTTTAGAGTAGTAAAGTATGCTTTGTGTCATGAAATACTATGTCACTTGTTCCAAATCAATTATATCTTCCAGATCCCACAAAAAAACTTTACTTCGAGGCCAACAAGATACCATACATGCCATGCAAGCCTCCTGACCCTAACTTGATTCCAACAGACCAGTTGAAGATGAAGGAGAAAAGCAACTGCACAAAGTTATCATGTGACCACACCTATGCAATGACATGCACATCCATGCACAGATACCAAATATATCATTTAAATCATGTTTTACATTTGCTTAATGAAGAAAATCACTCATGGGATATGCAGGCAATTAAACACTGAAGGACGACCTTAACATAATAAAGAAACCTCTACAAAGATGACAATATGGATCAAAGTTCTCACACAATCTTATATGTGAAGTTAAGGAACCTAGTCAATCAAAATAAGGACTTACTGCAAGATATGTTCTTCGGAATATGGACTTTTCAAAAGACAACATTTTTGGATCGTGTAGGATCTATACAAATGGAAATCACCATCATGTAAAGACTTTATTTGGTGAGTCTGTATAATCTTTCTCAGTTCAATAGTTTTGTGTAAATCAGAGCAAATATTATCTGTACATAGTTGTGTTTTGTACCTGCCACATAAAAAGTACTCTATAAATATTTGCTGAATTAAATTGGACCTATAAAAAACATTCAACATCACATAATTGATTTGTGAGAAGTTAATGGCCAAATCAGGAATAGAGAAGTTACCATTTACAACCCAATATGAACCTGCTGCCAGATTATTTTAACAAGCCTTAAGCTAGGCATGTCTAAAATATTGTAAAGCAAGAACAATCAAGCAACTCTATGATGCCTGCTGAAGCTAAAGTATTTACTTAAATTAAACCAAATGTTAGCTGATCCATGATCTAAATTGAAAAGGTATTTCCTGGTTTTAATCCCAGGCATGTGGAGCATGCGCAATAGCATATGTAGTAATGTTTTAGATTGGGAAAGATTATAAATAGAGAAAAACACACTGAGCATCTGCCAAGATCTGGAAAAACTGTCTTCAGTCTTACAAGTGGGTAGATCTCATCTTTGCCTTTTTTCACAGTCTTTGGATGCTTTTATGTGGAGCCTTTACTTCTAAAGCTATTTGCAGATGTCTTGAGACCACAACGGGTTGCCTGTTCATTAAAGATAAAACAGAGGACTCTAGAGTAAAAAGATAGATCAAATCAGTTTTCTATTCCTAGGTCTTTATGATGTTATTAAACCTCAGAATTGCCTACCCTAAAAGAATCATAATCATGCATATTGTTGTAAGTGATAATATTAAAACATTTCACCTAGTGTTTAAATATGCTGAATTACATTTTATATATTTTGCACATTAAAAATGTGGTACTCAATAAAAATCAATAAAAAAGTTTAATTGCTGCAATTGGAATTTGGAAACAAAGTGTAATAAGCCGTCTTATGTAGCTTAAAATATATGGGTAGGTTTTGTATGTTATTTAGAAAAATAAAAGAACAGTTGTATAAATCTAAAAGAACAGTTGTATAAATCAGTTCTTCATATATCATAGGGTACAATCCACAGAAAAAGAATGACAAATAAGGAGAATTAACATCTCTCAGAAATGAACCTTCACTGGTGGTCCAATGCAGAGTGGTCTGTCCGCAAATCATATGCACACCAACAACAAAAATCTATTTAGCGGGTAGTATTTATACATTTGTATATATGTATATAAAATATATGCATTTAACAAGAATCAAAGAAAGGGAGGCTATCAACTTGAGGATAGGTCGGGGATACAAGAGGGACTACAGGGAAGAAAGAAAAGGTGGAAATTGATTTCAGTCTGGCTAAATTTTAGAAATATGTATTTTTAAATTCCAAACTGTACTTTTTTATTAAGAGAAGGAAAGGAAAGGAGCTTAATAATATCATTGTAGACAGAAAAAAATTGCTCCATATTCATCCCTTTTTATTTTTTCTAAATATTCAATAAGTTAGTCATGCTTTTGTTTCTTTAATATTTTATTTATTCGTTGTGAATTTCACATCATGCATCCTGATTCCACTCATCTACCCATCCCTCTACCCTTGCAAACTTCCCCAAAAACAAAATCCAAAAGTAGAAACAAACTAGCAAAACAAAACAAACCAGTAGAAAAATCTCAGCATGGAAGGTGTAGTTTGGCCCAGTGAGACACACAGTACAGACTTTAGTCCAGATATCTTGAATTGTATGTGTTCATCACAATGAGTTATTGCTCTGGCTTCTGCTATACCCTCAATACTGGGCCCTCCTCCGGACTGGGACTGATCTTGTATATCCTATTGTTGCCTTGTGTCATAAAGATCCTGTAGATCCAGATCGGCAGGTCTGGCCCCTCCACATGCTGCAGCAGTTCATAATGAGGTGGGCTCCCTTGCAGTCCTGGTTCTGGACCTAGGTGGTAGCTGGATTGGTCAGTCTGCCAGCTTTCTCTCATTCTCACCTCTCAGGCTGGTTCTCCAGCACTGCTCTGGACTAGCTCACCCCATGTAGCAGACAGCAAGGAACAGGGCCAGTTCTGTCCTCACACCCTCCGGTCCAGCTCACGTACACTCACACTACTGCTCTTTTGCCCAGGAGAGGTGCAGGGCCTGCTCTCTGGATTGCTGCATATATATGGTAAGGGGCAGGGCCAGATTATCTGTTCTCATGCCCCGGAGATCAGCTCTCCTGTCTGTTGCAGGTGACAAGGGGTCAGATAGGGAGGGCACATTTCCCTTACCCTTGCCATCCCACGGTATATGAGGGAGGTGACAGGGACAGTTCTCCTGCTCTCATGACCACAGGTTCAGCTCATCTGTGCTCCCATCGGATAGGCCAGCTCTAGTGTGCTGCCCAGGTGAGGTTTCATGCCCATGTGCTGCAGCTGGTAAGGGGAAGGAGAAGTTTTCTCACTCTTGGGTCGGTGGGGCTAGCTCTTTCAACTGCCACAGAGGGGAAGGAGTCAGGAGAGGGTGTAAATATATTTTTAAATAATTTAATAATGGCCAGGAGCAAATAAGTGTACTTGCTCACATCTTAAGTTTACTGTATAATTATATAGACTATGAAATTCTCAAAAATAAAAATACAAAAAAGAAAAACTGAAACAATTGATGCAATTATTTAATTGCTGTCAAATTATTATAGCAGGCAAGTAGAATAATAGTCCTAGTAACATCTAAGCCGTCATCTTCCCAATTCAGCCTAAATGATCTAAGGATAAAAATAACATTCAGATAAGGATGTACTGTACCTGTATTTGGATGTAAACACAAGGTCATTCAGAAGCTACAAACATGACTTGGCCTTGGCCCAGAAAGATAAACACTGTGTGTTCTCTCTCATTCAGAGTTTAGCTACAAGTCTTTATTTTGTGTTTAATTTGAAGGACAGTTGAAAGTCCAGAAACTGAACAGGAGACTTAAGAAGAATATTAAGTCAGGATTGGGAAATTTGGGACAAAAAGGCTTATGCAGGGGAGAGAGTGAGGGTATGGAGAAATGGGGAGGGGGAATAATCCAGAAGAAGGGGGTATGGAAATTTATGTGGAAGTCTATTATTTCAAACTCAATTAAAATGCCATTAAATGAATAGTAGAATATATGTAACATGAAAGAACGGGAGAAGTATTGGAGGTTAAAATATTGAGTGGGGATAGAGGCATGGGTAGGGAAAAGTAGGGTAGTTAGAAAACTGACTTTTAGTTTTTCCCGTGTTTTATCTTGATTTCATATAGTATATTCTTTATGACTGCAAACAAGTGTCCATATATTACTATGTTAAGTATCACTATGTGTTCAGTTGCTCTCTAGACTTAGTCAGATGGAAAATGTCACATCTCCACCACTATAGCATTATTCTCAATATCTTCATTGACTGGGAAACGATCTGTCCATTCACACCCACAAGACCCAACTCCAGTTCTAGAAACCATTGTCCCTGTTCTTCATTGTCTCTACTTATTCTTTTTACACAGTAGAATAGGCTATATTTGACTGCTGTAGGCTGAAAATCTTATAGCAAGCATAGAGAAACAACCCACAAGAGGCAAGAAGGAGATTTGGCTCATCACAATGTAGCCAAGCTGGTTCAAAAATATAGGGTTTGACACCAGGTAGTTTATTTAAGTCATATTTAAGCACAGCACAATTTTAGAAAAAAAGTTTCCAGATGACAATTAATTCAGTTGTATGCTAAAACAAAGCTTAAGACATATTTACATTGAAACTATTTGCAAAGTAGTTGTACAGTACCCTTCCATTAAGATGGGTACTGTTGACTCAGAAACAAAGCTCAAGAGGTCTAGGGAGAATGACTGAGATAATCATAACAGTTGGTGGCAGTCAGGATTGACTTGGCTCTAAGACAATACAGAAGTTACTTAGGCTGTTGTAAAGTACAAGTGGTATTTCTCATAAGAATAGGTTTTGTGGACTAAGGAGCAATGCTCAAGGTCTCGGGAGGAAAGTCTGAGATAAACATAATATTCTGGGGGATTTGGGTAAAGCCTTTTGCTATCTGTAGACTTAGGCTTTACAAACTCCATCCATCCTAGCATTCCAGGTAGAAAACAGGTAAACATCTCGTTCCTGTGAAGAGATGAGCCTTCATGTTTAACTTTCCTGGTTTCCTTAGCTCTCATCTTTCTGCAAAAGGGCATCATTTCCTTTACAGTCCACAGGGTATGTGACATTTTCAAACTTGTTTCTCCACTTAATATATGCATTTTCTTTGCTTGAAAGTAAATTTCTCATTGATTCAAAATAATATTCCTTTATATGGATGTGCCAAATTTGTTTATCCCTTCAGCCTTTAGAGAGCTTCTTGGTTACTCCTCAGGTTTGGTAATTTTGAGTGACACCATTGAAACATTTATGAGTAGTGTCTTGGGTGTACAAATATATTTCTCACATACTTGGATGTTTACTGAGAAAATGACCACAGAGTAACATGGGAAAACAATGTTCAGCTCTACAAATACCTGGAAAAAGTGTCTTTCAAAAAGGGTGAAGATGTTCTCAGTATATTGGATCTCAGACAGCACTGAATGGGAACTCATACCCTTCAACCTCTTCATGAGCATTAAGGTTGTCAGTGCTTAATGCTTCCCACAAGAACCATAGACTAACAAAAATCCCAGTACCAGGCATGAGAAACCTCTTTTCAAATGGTTGGTCACGGTAGTCCAAGGACTTCCAAAACTATCCAGATAGTCGTTGTAGCTCTTGGCTCTATCTCAGGGGTTGAAGGTGGTACCCTATTGCTGGAGATATCACACACATAGGACACAGACTTGGATGATGTAAACTAGATGATTTAAGCTAGACTCCCTCTTGCCTGTAGCCTAACTTACATGGTCTCAGGAAATATTGTGTAAGCTTCCTAAAAGAGAAGAAATTAAACATCCCTTCCTAGCTGCAATACCTGTGAACAATGATAAGACAATTATCAACATGATAAGACAATTATCAACATGATAAGATATCTGCAAAAGTGCAAGAGGGGGAACTCACTTAATAGAGGCAACCAACAGCTGTACAATTGGACTTATTAGCCCGCTCAACAGGAGGAAATCATACCTGGTCCTGAAATTCTAGTTAACTTCTCAGGGCTAGTGAGGTCATGGACATTAGAAATGAATACGATGCCACCACTTTGCTAGACCATCATAATTTCTTACTAAATTCTAAATCATATTCTTATACTCACAGATAAGTGTAGCTACCACCCTTTGTCAAAGAATCCACTTCTTATAGCAAATGTAGATCATCACACAAGACCAAACTGGACAAATGCAGAAATCAACAGATCATTGTGGAGCTCAGCCCACAGATACATCTATTTCACAGCACCTGAATCTAACTATGGCTCAGGGGATGTCACAAGGATTGATGGTGTTGAATGTTTGTAAAAACTCGAATACCAGAAAGTATGCTGTAAAACATTCTTTCCTAGAAATGACTGCATAGACAAAATTGGAAAGATGGCAATATCAATGGGCATGTCAACATGGAAGGGAGAAATTTCTTAGAGTCTAGGTGATTACATATAGGCAACTAGCAACAGCAGGGAGAGTGAGAATTAGCCTCTTCAGAGGATGAGTCCCACTATTGGTTGTTCAATGCAGAGTAGTCAGCAATGAAAAACACAAACAACAAAAGTGGATTCAGCATGTCATATTTTCATATTTGGGAATACACACGCACACAATTATCATCATCATCAAAGAAAAAGAGACGAGATAAGTTCAAGACACAGGAAAGGTAGAGGGAGAGTACCTGGGAGGAGCTGGAGAGCAGAACAGGAGGGAGGAAAGTGATATGATTCTATTTCAATGAAAAACTTGTAAATTGGAAAATAAGATTGGCAGTAGTTTGGATTTTGTTTATTACAGTAAGTATATATTTTGTAATTTTAATTTACAGTTTTTTAAACAACATACAATATTGAAAATATTTCCATATTTATATTTTATTTTTTCTATATGTGTGCTGTGCAATCGTGTGTGTGTGCATGTGTTCATGTGTGCAAGTGAATGAATGAGCAGTCAATAATTAACACAGAATATCTTTTCCTATTGCTTTCTATCTCATTGTTTGTGAGAGTTTTGAGCCTAATGGTCATGAATTCAGTTAGAACAGCTGGTCAACATGTCCCAGGGTTCCACCAGTGCTAGATTATAGACAGACACTATTTGTGGTTTTAAAAATAATGATTCCCATAGGCTCATATATTTGAATACTTAGGGAGTGTCATTAGGAGATGTGGCCTTCTTGGAGTAGGTGTGGCCTGGTTGGGGTAAGAATGGCCTTGTTCAAGGAAGTGTGTCACTGGGTTTCAGCTTTGGGGTTTCAAATGCTCAAGCCAGGCCTAGTGTCTCTCTCTTTATGTAGCCTACAGATCCAGATATGCAACTCTCAAGCTACTTCTTCAGCACCACGTCAACATGTATACCACCATGCTTACAATCATGATGATAATGGACTAAACCTCTGAGCTATAAGCCAGCACCAGTTAAATGTGTATTTTTTATAAGAGTTACTAAGGTGATAGTGTCTCTTCATTGCAATGAAACATTGACTAAGACACTAGTACATTTGACTTCTTAAATGAATGCTAGTTATCAAATACAAGCTTTTATAGCAAGTACTTTATCCACTGAGACATCACTCAAGGCCCATGTTTATCATTTTTAACAAAAATGATGTCTGTATATTTAACTGTCTTGCTTGATTTCATATTGTTGAGGTTCTTTGTATATTTTGCATCTTTTTCCTTTGTCAGTGCGTCATTTGGAACTGGTGATCTTCAGTTGTTTGACTTTAACTACAGAAAAATGATCTACTGTAAGAACAAGGTGCATATTTCATATGCAATACAAAATATGAAGATATAGAAGTATCAGAAGTGAGTAAAGAAAGGATGTTTTCCACCATTGCATCATCAAAGTAATAAATCATAAAGTATCACATTTTTTTATTTTCCTGGGAAGAGGATATCAGTTTACATAAGATGTTTCTTAATTGTTGTTTCCTATTGAAGGTTGGTCTGTCCTATCATCCAAAGTATTCTGCACATTTTTCAGTTGCACAAAAACAATGAAAGTAAAATACAGAATTGCATATCTTCCAGAGTGGCCATGTTTTTTTGCTTCTCGTGAAGCCATTCCATTAAATTTCAAGGAAATTGACAAACACATCTTTAAATTCCCACACACATAAACTAGAAAAAGTAATCCATGTCTCCCTCTCTCCTTCAGATTGAATCTTTTGCAGTTCAATCCATATTTATAAATTCTATAAAGGAGAGCATAATTTATTTTTAGGAATAAAACTCTGCTCAAGCTAGAGGTTTTATATTACCCCCTTTCTCATTCACTTCCTTCCTCTTGTCACTCAAGATGATAATATAGTAGAATAAATACCAGGCTTGTTTTTTTTCTTTTTGAGGTTTAAGAGTGCTCCATATAGAGACGAGAAATATATTTGGAAAGCTCCTGTTATTTTTAGACACTGTAAAACCATAGCCTCTTCTAAGAAACACATTCTCTTTTTTGTGGACTGCAGTTATTTCTCCACTAGGAAATATCCATCACTTGATGGCAAATTACCTACTGTAGTTTCTTAACAAGTCAATCCTCTTTGCCATGTTTTTAAGGAGTGGCTAACTAATGGTTCCAGTGGGTAATCTGCTTGTAAGTATAATGTTCAAGCTACTTTCAGACTACCTTTATATTTGGATCTGTGTTGCTGGGTATCTAAGAAATTAGTTTCGTTTTCTTGGCATAAAGTCCTCTGAATTTTTCATAACACAACACTCAATAGTACTTTTTTCCCATGTTATATGATTTATAAATACCTTATTATAAGCAATAAAGACTATAGACAGAGCTGTCAATCTCTTTTCTTTTAATAATTCTTGATGTCTGACTTTTAAATCCTCCATACCCTAAAGACTTAAAAATCTAATTAGCTACCTTTTGACTTAAGGATCATCGTTTTCATCATCTCATTGAAAAGTGTCAGGTACAATGCAAAAGAATTTCCATAGCTTCATGTGGCATATTGACAAATGGTCAGGAAAATAAACAGAAGTTGTATGGTGCTTTGGTAGTCTAGCACTGCTGGGAATGTGCGTCAATAAATGAGTCAGGCATACGTTTGAATTTTATGACTTCAACCAGAAGAAATGTGGTGAGAATAAATAACTAAGTAAATATTAATCATTAGCCGACTAGGAATTCTACCTTGTGTGCGTTCTTTGGTTACAACTCCAGAAGATTATTTGAGACAGTGAGAATGTTAACGTGACAGGATGTTGTAATTTACCTTCTCCTCTCCTTGCTTTCTGATAAAATATTACTGGACTTTTTTAAAATAATTTTTCTTCATGACACTATATAACATTGAGTGGTAAACTCATGAATTTCCCTCTTGGAGGCTTTTATTTTCATCCATAAATCATTGTTAGAAGTGACATACTATGTCACTAACCTGAGTTCTATGTATTGGCTGGACAAAACTAAGGTTTTGATTGGACATTGTTTTCAGACTAAGACAGGAAGGGATGGATTTTTCATACATTATCTCTGTGCTCTCCATGAGGATGTAAAGTCTGAAGTGTTAAGATAGAGAGTCAGACTAAATTATTGGGTCAAATTGGAACTGAAAAACAGGAAAACAAGCCATAGTAGAAGGGAATTGAAGATGAAAGCAGGGGCTGCATCCTTTTGTTTTTTTCTGATCTTTACCATCCACCCAGTTTGGTGCCCAGTGGAAATGCTTTTTTTTTTACCCTGCTAAGATTTTCTATCACCTCTAAAGTAATGGGAATAAGAGAGTGTTCTCTTTCCACTGTGCATTCTCTTTTGTTTCAGGCAGTTTAAAGAGAGTTGCTGGTGTTTGTAACCAAAGAACCTTGAACAGAGGACTTTTTTCTTCCATTTTTATGTGAATACCATAGCAGGAAAAAATGCCTTCAATTTACCTTTTCAGACTTCGAGATTTCAGGAAGCCATTATTTGGATGTCTGTAAGCAATTTCGTGATACAAACAGTAAACCAGGGCAAACAGTTGGAAATGTGCATATTTACAAACTTATGCCAGGTGTTTTGCCTCAGGAGGAATATTTTCAGAGTTGAGGAGTCACCTCCTTTCTCTTGAGGAAAAGGTCACAGGCCCTGTGTCCAGACCTATTACGGCTTTACAGAACAGATAGAAGATCTGACAAATACCTGCTTCAGCAGTTTCCACCCCAGATGTCATTAAACTTCAGAGATTCCTCAGATTAATATGTGGCCTCATTTTTTTGTAGTACTGTATTTTAAGAAATAAGCTTTTAGATTTCAGATGCTTGATGCAGCCTGAAAAGAAATGACTTCATTTCAATAACATATTCAATGGAAAATAAATATCAAAACATGAACCGTATGTATACTACTGGGGGTGGGAGAACTCTATGAAAGAGAAAAATAATCCAGACTCCATGCCTTTCTGTGCCACATTTGTTGATTACATTTTTAGCATGCTGGGAAGGAAAGCAGGAACTAAGCAGTGATTATACAAGCTTTCCCCCTAATTCTCAAGAATCCTGCTGAATGCACACCCACTTATGGATAATTCCACACATGCAGAATGCAGTCACATTCTGAATGGGAAGGAGCTTAAATAGAGAAGAGCAGTTAACTAGTATTTATCTAAATTCCCTTCTGTTCCCAATTACTGTCTCTAATGAAGAGAGCAGTGCAAGACAAGTTTAAATAATTAAATGTGCCCCAATAGATAGTTGAAAGTGTCATATTTTATTTAATAGTTTATAACTTTCTAAAATAATTGATATTCTCAGTATAATGCATAAATATACTTCTTCACAACTTCCTTCTAGAATCTGGGAGGGGACTATGGTTCAGTGGCAGAGGGCTAACCTATATTCACAAGACCCAGGTTCAATTCTCCACATTGCATAAGTTAATTAATAGAATGAGACTTTCATTTTTGCTGTAATTAACAGAAAAATTTAATGATAGTGACTACAAATTATTTTCTACTTCCTGACATATTTCCTAACTTCAACAAAAGACTCTTAGATTAAAAAAAATGAATGATTCTGATTTTTGGTTTGGAGAAATGAAGGCTTTTGTTGTAGGTACTTAGTGCAAGGCAACACTAATCAATATTGGAAACATATTGGAATCCAGGCTTCTATCCCTTTCTGGAAGGTGCAGCTCTTGGTCTACACCATCTATCATTCAACCCTCATGAGAAAAAGTATCCAATTATTGCTCCAAATTTCTATAAACTTAAGAAAAGTCATGGAAAAACAAGGGCTCTGTTATGGTTGAAATGCAGTCTGTGTGAGGAAGATAATGTAGTTGTCCCAGTTTGCCTGGAGAAAAGAACGCTAAAAGATAACTTCATGCGTTCCTTTGAGGGAAACATTAGTTTGGAAAGGTAGTAAATGTGTCTGTCTGTATACGGCAAACTGTAATGGACAAGTGCATTCCATACGGGTAACTTTTATTGTTTGTGAGTACAGTAAATTTACAAATAGACAAGAGAGCAGATTATGAAACTATGAAACTTCTCATCACAGTGAAACCTTTAAAAGTTTTATCATCTCTTTACCTGATTATACTATAAATGGCTTTTGCAAGTTGTAACATTATAGTTCTGATGCCTTTCGCTTAAATTATAAAATGCTCTAATCTCATATATGAAGATATCTGCAAGAGGTATTAATTCCCTTTGAAGTCCACCTTGCCTCATTCCAATTGAATTGGATATTCTAACTGAAAGGAAACTCAGGATATTGAAGACTATCACATAATCTTTAATTACCAATCATACCTTAGGGGAAATGCAAATACTTCTCCTGGGCAATGGGAGCTTTCATTCCCGTTCCCTTCTACCCTTTTTCTCTCTTTGCATCAGTTGCTATTCTGTGTTTCATTACTGATATCATGTCTCTGCATGTAAAGACACAACAGAGAGCTCAAGATTTCCTAATGCTGATATTTCTCACTGTGATTTTTTAAAAAGCAAAAGGAAAAAGCAATAGATATGACACCGAATCCCTGCTTTTCTTGAGGCTTTTATAATCCTATTATTAATGGTTGTTTAAACACATCCCTAATATTATATAAGCACTAAAGAACAAAATTATATCAGTGTTTAATATAAATATTTATAATGCTATGCTAAGAAACATGACATGGATTTTAACTGTTATAGAATATCAAAACCAAAAAAACATTGATGTAGCAATTCAATTATAACTGAGTATGGGAAAGTACTAATATATATATATATATA
>LOJH01022249.1:10780-25277 GCA_001685095.1 Ellobius talpinus
CCCCTGGACACAATAAGGGGGGGCATTCCTGTTTCAAGGATGACCCATGTCTCTGTCTCTGTGTGTTTGTGTGTTTCGATCTCCAGCCCCTTGCCAGGTTTAGGAACTGTATGGCAGTGCATAGAGCACAGACGCAAGTGATGCGCCTCAAGGTGGTACTAGGGCTCCTCTGTGACCTGATTCCTCTGGCTCAACAAGCTAAAATAATGCAGTATGTAAAGAGGACATCCAAGAGGCTGCCACGAGCCAGGCCCACCCATCACCTCTGCCACTCTACACTGGACAGAACTGTCACCAAATTGCAGGAAATAGCTCAGTGGTAGAGTGCTTGCCTAGCGTGTACGGATACCTGGGATCCCTCCTCAGTACCAAATGACCTGGGCTTGGTGGTACAGACCTGTAATCCTAGTACTGGGGAGGTGGAGGCAGGTGGAGCTGAAGTTCAAGATCATCCTTGGCTATAAAGAATTCCTTTGGCTATGTAAGACCCTGTCTGGAGCTAGGGCGGGGGTGGGGTTGGGGCAAAGCTGACTGTCAGGGAGGCTGAGAAGTGCCTTCCATCCATCTGTGTGGCCAGGAAGAAGGAAAGGGGTGGATGATGTCAGGTGTCACAGCAAGACACTATTGTTAAACATGCATCTCACACGCTGTCCTCTCTGCATTCATGGTCCTTCTCTGTTTAGAGGGCTTCTGAATCTGTAGGAAGTATTTACTTCTCACACCTTTCTCTGGGGCCTCTTTCAGGTGGTTCCCTCCGTGCTCACACTAAAGTCCAGTACTGGCCACACATCACACACACGACAGCTACTGTCTCACCAGTTCCCCATAGTCCACTTGAAAGTTCAACAAGAGGAGCTCTGTGTCTTCTCTCAAGCCTCAAAGCCTGATCATGCCTGACACTTAGCAGGTGGTGGATAATGTTTATGAAATAAAGGATTAACGGTGGCCAGCTTCTAAACTGCCTGGATCCTTCATGTGGCCCAGAACAGTCATTTCAACTGAAAAAGGAAAACTACACAGAGAGTTCCCCAGTAATTCTGGAGTTTTGCTGGACACCCTCCCCTGGGTGAAGTCTCTCATTAGACCCCTAAGAAGAGCCTATAAGGCCAGTGTTAGAGATTTGGGGACAGTGCCAATGCCTGATTTAGACTCTAGCCCACTGACTGATTTAAAAAGCCTGGTTAAACTTTCAAGAGAAAGTAGACGTTTGGTCCCAGCACCCTGCAGGTGAGGAATACAGAAAGAGATGCTGACTGTACGAGCTGGGCTGTGACTGCAGCAGGCTTGGAAGGAGGGTGGGCCTGCTGGGACAGCTCCTATTTGCTTACCATTTGGGCATGCCAGCAGTTAGATCATGTCACTCCCGTATAGCGTCTATGATCCCCACTCTGCTCTCAGCTCCTTTGAGTCAGGGTTGAAGACAGTAAAATCTCCTAACCCAGAAGAGAAGGGCTGAGTCACCTCCAGGCCTGGCTCACAGCCAAAATCATTGCCAACCCTGAGAGTGAGAGAGTGGCAGGCTCTTTTTATGTGGTGTGATTGGCTCCAGTCTCATGGTTAGAGCTTTGGAAGAAGAAATTATATGGCTCACACACCCAAGAACAAACAAAATGGGAAGGTTAGTTCATAAAGGGTGAGTAACTTCAGCAGTATGACCAGGTCCTCAGATTCGGGGTGGAGGGGCGGGGGGAAGAGCAGTTAGCCACACTTCCTACCGTCTAAGAGGTTGAGAAGGGTCTGGAGGAGTTAAGTGTCTACAGCTTTGGGACCTTCTCTCTACCTCCAGTCCTGGGGTTTGAAGTTCATTAGGGACAAGTGGATGAACATAAGCAGATTTTATAACCTTCAGTGGCAGACTTAAATGATGGACACAAACAGATTTTATAACCTTCAGTGGCGAACTTGACTTCTGTATCACGAATCACACCTTTTGAATCACACCCTCACTTACATTCTGTTGCTTCTTTTCCTACTTGATTCACTTCTTACTTGGGTCTTTAGGGAACCTTTGAAGGGTGCCCGAGGACAAAAGAACATGTTGCTTAGGGCCCTCGGACAGTATATCCTAAAGGTCTCTGGGAAACATGAGCTATCCTCACCAGAGTGGGAGAGCAGATGAGATCTCTTCCCAGCGGAGTTGTAGGCAAGGACATCATTACCGCTAGATGTTGGCGCAGCTCTGATGATCATGGTGGCAAGGGCAGCTAACATCTATTAAAACTTAGGATGTCCTAGGCCTAAATTGAGGGCCAACATATAGGATCTCCTCTAACCTCACAATCACCCTGTAACATATTTTTTAGGTGGGGAAGAAGCTAAAAATTCATTTCCAGAACGGAATAAAACAGAAAACCCCCAAGAAGTTTCCGCAAAGATATGGGCACTGAGCTTCATCAACCACAGTAGTTCTGCCACTGAGAGCCAGAGTGGATCACTCATCAATTTTTATTTCAGTTTTCTGCACATATTACCCTACCACATCACTAATCCTACCAAGCTACGATCATCTCTCACCTCAGCCACAAGTGGTCACGAATGCCACTGAGTGTTTCCTAATACCAAGCACTGTTTAAACCACTCCACGTGGCAAAACAGAGAGAGGCAGGAATCACAATGGGATCCAAGTGCTACCCCAATACTCGGGTCAGTCACCATGGCAACACTTCTATTACACTTCCACTCACGAGCAGTGATTTAACTTGCTTGTGCTCACACTGCCCAACAATGGCAGAGGCACACTTCAACCTGACAGTTACCCCAGAGCCTTAACCACTCTTAGCCCTTTTATTAGCTCCCTCGAAACCCTCAGGCAGCTTCCCATCAACCCCAGCAGCCCCTGGGGCTGCAGGAAGCCCTATGAGAGCCAGCCGTCTTGAGCATTTTGGTTTCCTAAGACCTTGCTGAGTTTGTCACCTCAAGCTCAGGACCTTTGCCCATGCCATTTCCTCTGCCTCTGCCATATACTTTCCCTGGATCCTTCATGAGCCCATTCTTCAACTCATGGAAGACTGTCAACTTGCCACCTTCAGCAGAGTTTTCTGAGATCTTTCTGTGATAAATAATGGCCAACTCTCAATGGCCCTTCATTCCTTGATTTTCCTTTGTCTTTCCTTGTTGCACTTAAAGTTATAATCCCTACTCATTAATGTCTTGGTCTATGAACACTTGGGCATAAACTGGGACCTTTTTTTCATCTTCAGTGGTGAGCCTTCAGGGCAAAAAGAGCACTCCCCTGGCACTTAGTGGGAGGTCTGTAAATACCAGTCCAGTCATATCTCAGAACAAGGGAAGGAGTGTGGAAAAAGCAGGAGCAGAGAAGAAGACCGCTCTTGGTAGTAGCAGCCAACAATGTTTGTTTGGAGTAAGGGGTGTGTGACACATATCTCCTTCAGTTCTCACATCCTGTGAGGCAGGTAATGACCCAAGAAAGGAAACAATGAGCCCACCTGTGTCAATTCCCTGACTTGATCTTGGTAGCCGGAGGGCTCATTATCAGAGACACAAAGTGAATTGCTTATCGCTGTGTGGCTCAAACCACAGAATTCGGTGTTTACCACTTATGATTCAGCTGCTCTAGCCTATGGACTATTTGTGTTGCTTTTACTGTATCTCCAAGATAAAAGGCTTACTTCTACTGCCCACTGTTTCCTCAATTCAGCCTTTAAAATCTCCTTAGTGTATTGGTATGAGTCATTGAACCCATGTGGCTTTCCTCTTTAAATGGCTCTGTTTTTGTGGGGAAAGATGCTGAGGTTTTTTTTTAAAGATGGTTTTCTAAAACATCTCTAGAAACTGAGATATCGTTATATAACAGAACAAACAATACTTCAGCCGCCTGGTCCTTTAATCACACACTAGAGCAGTGGCCCAACTGCTACAAGGCTTAAATCCTTCATTTTGTGCCAATAAGAAATTCTCGATGCCCTTATCCAAAAAAATTTTGAAAGGTCCTCCTTCTGTGCTGAGAAAGCACTAATTTTTTTTTTCTTTTTTGAAAATACACCTTTTCTTGGTTCCTTGTGCAGTAAGACACAGGCCATTCGGTTGGTTTGTGGTTAACCTAAATTCACACAATGAGGATGTGGCTCCCACTGTAAATTTATGCCTAGCGGGGAGTCTTACCAGCTCTGGGCTGTGAGCAGGACCCAGTTTCTGTCCAAGCTTCAGGCTAACAGCTCATGCTTGTGCAGATGGGCAGGGGTGAGCCTGATGAGCCCTCTATTTCTTTATCTATGTACCAGGGTAAGCTCCTAAACCCAGTTTGGGGCTACAGTTGGGACCCTAGGTCATATATTACAACTTGAATGCTTCTAATCTGAACTTTGCATAAGAGAGGCTAAAGAGATGACTCAGCGCTTAAGAGCACTTACTCTTCTCGTAGAGGACCCAAGTTCGATTCCCAGGAACCACATGACAGCTCACAACTTCCCATAATTTCAGTTGAGGGTCCAACATTTATATCTGTCCTCTGAAGCCACCAAGAGCATATGTGGTGCACAGAAAGACAAGTGAACAAAACACCCACAGACATAAAATAAAACAAACAAACAATAAGAACAAAATGACAAAACCTTTTTTAAAAAGATATCACATAAAGCTGGGAAGATGGCTCTGTTGGTAAAGTGTTCATCTTGCAAGCATGAAGACATGAGTTTGGTCCCCAGAATTCATTTTTTAAAAAAAAGAAAAAAGAAGATACGGAGAAAGAAAGCTGGGCATGGTTGCATGTCTTTGTAATTCCAGTATTAGGGAGGCAGAGCTGGACAGGTCTCTGGGCTTGCTGGATGCCAACCAGCCAGTTCTGTGAACCCCAGGTCCAGGTGAGAGACAGTGTCTCAAAAACCACGGCAGGCAGCGCATAAGGAACAACACCCAAGGTTGACCTCTGGCCTATACACACACACACACACACACACACACACACACACCACACACATCCTCACACACCCTCACACACACAAATCTACACAAAAGCACACACAAATTATTTTTTTACTATATAAGGTTATTTATAAGTCATACTTTTAAGGGATATATGAAATGTTTGTGAAGTTCACTTTCAGAATTGGGTCTCATGTAAACATGTCAGAAACAAAACAAATGTCACCTGAAACACTTCTGATCTCAAGTATTTTGGTCAAGGGAGCCTTGAGAGGAGTAGTTTAAACAGCACCTGGTGCTATGGGATCCTGGAGGCTGTTTTCCAGAAGGATCCAGATTCTCGAAGGCTAACTATCATGAACAGCACAGCCCTAACTAGAGACACTTGGTTTCTAGAGTTGACTTTATTTCTGGAAGATACTTTTCAGCGTTTATTTCTCCTAAAAGGAAAGGGAGTTGGTACATATTCTTGAAGCTCATTTCGTAACCCCCAGTGTCCTGGAAGAATTCTTTCCCTTGGGACCCAAATTGCTAACTTGTCCAAGAATGCACGAAAGAGAGAATCTGAAGTGTAATCTTTTGAGTTTACATTACAAGGGAGCGAGACTAATCCAGGCAAGGATAAGCAAAGCCTACCCTTTCTGAGGTCCAGACGCCTGTCGTCAACAGAAGACGTGAGTACCGCAGCGTACCGAGCTTCCGCAGCACACAGAGCTTCCTCAGGCTGCTGTACAAGAGACTGTTAGACGAGGACCAGAAGACACTGGAAAGATGGCTCAGCGGCCAAAAGCCCTTGTCACTGATTTCCACAGAAACCCAGTTTGGTTCCCAGAATCCACATCCAGGCAGTTCACAACTGCCTCTAACTCCAGCCCCAGGGGATCCGATGCCCTTTCTAGTTTCCTCGGGCACCTCAGCACACTGTCATAAACACACACATTACACATAAATTAAACCAAACAAAACAAAAACTATGCAGGAAGAATCAATGGCTAGCAAAGAATTAAAACGCTACAACTGGGCCACTGACAGAAGAGATAAAGACATGGTCAATAAGCTTTGGCAGCCTCAGGGAGCAAGGAAGAGTAGGAATGATCTGATAACTGGTCTTCACAATGGTTCTTAGAGTCAGCATGACCACTGGGACCTGACAGTCACTGCTCTCATGTTTTGTAAGGCACGGGCACCCAAGAAGTCTGGACAAATCTTCCATCAGAAGTGTTTCCCACCGTCTTGAGTCCCTCAGTGAATATGAGTTAGACCAGAAGTTCTCAACTTATGGGTTGTGACCATCAGACATATTTCTGATGGTCTTAGGAACCCCCAACTCTACATTTATTTTTGCTGCTACTTTGTAACTATTTTGTTGCTATTTTGCCACTGAGCGGTGTCTCAGTTCCTAAGAGAACCACTGAGTTAGATAATTGACTATTTTATTCTTCTGAAATGCCTCATCCCCCTGATGGTCGCAGACAAATTGAATGTTATAGCTGCTTTAAGTGGGTGTGGTGGCACACATTTCTAAACATAGCACTCGGAAGACTGAGGCAGGAAAATCTTGAGTTTGAGGCCAGCCTGGGCTACATAAAAAGACCCTTCCCAAAGGGTGAGGAAAGAACCCTAAAGTTGTTGCTTCAGATAGCAAACGACTTTAGAGTAACATTTACTCAGAACTATATTGTTGCGGTCCATGAAATAAAAATATCTTTACTCAATGATCTTCTAAAAATATTAAATCATTGGCAGCAAATGAAACCTTACATGATTTGCTGTATTCATATACACACAAATCACTGGTTTATTTATTTTTATTCTTTTTTAGTTTTCCACGAATCAAGTTTTCAGTGAACACCAAACAAGACATGTTTTCTCTAGTAAAACACAGCATATTCCCAGTCCCTAAGGCTCTTCAGCTGGTTAAACAATAAGGAACAAGAGAAGTCCCATGAGGGAGGCGGCTGTCTGACAGCCGGGGACCCCAGTTTCCCACTTCATTCCTCTAGTAGAGATCAGCTTTCCAGCGGCCTGAGCTTGGGACAAGGATTCTTCCTCATCCCGGCCGGCCTCCTGAGCACCTCGATAGAGCTGTCTGCTCCAGGATAGGCAGGAGAAGGCTAGCAGGCCTCCTTAGCAACATCAGCCACAGGTAAGCCAACTCAGAGACCAACAAAGTGGTTGTTACCTGCTCAGGGTGTCTCCCGTTTGGAAAGAACAGAATGTCTTTTTGGAAGCTAGAAACGCCTCTAGGCTATCTTCATTGACAACTTCTTATAGACTGTCTCTTACAGAATGACAGCCATTTAATACTGTTTGTTTTAAATGGAGCAGGAATGGAAATCTACTGTGTTAATCTCTTTCAAAATCTTTCCTGACTCCCTACTTCCTCCACAGTATGGCCTGGGACCCTTACTCTAGACTGAAAAGTCTAATATCAGCTAAAGTACCTTCCCATCCTTCTCTCTTACTTCATCCCACCCGAAGTCGGTGCCAGCTTTATTCTTCCTGCTCATGCTCATGCCTCCCTCCACACATGCGCACACAGTCTCCCCAGCTCCAAAGGCTCTCAGTTGATGACTTTACCTCAGGTTCTCTCTGCCCTCACCTCACTTTGCCACTTCTGGGTCATTCCTCAGAGTGACCTGTGTGACCATCTGTGCTCCTGAAAGACAGGACCATGTCCACTCTTCTTTGCAGCCTTTAAGCCCTATCTGGGGTTTTGGTTTTTTTTTTTTTTTGGTTTTTTTGTTTGTTTGTTTGTTTTTTGTTTTTTTCCTGGAGCAAAGGTCGCTAAATAGTAGCGCTTCTACACAGGGCCCATGGACAAGTGCTCGTATTCTAAAAGTCATGGAGCTAGACCTAGCCGCAAGGGGAAATGGGAAATAGGCAGGCAGCATTTCCATTACCCCACCGGGATCTCTAATACCGAGGGAATAGAAGATGGCTACCGGCCCAAACAACTCACAGATTCTGCTAGGGTTTTCTTTGCAGCTGGACACTCACCGCCTGCACCAGAGGGATAAAAAGGATCAAGATGTAGGACGGAAGCTTCATCTACTGTCCACAATGAGATGTGGTGACTGGCTGTGCGTCTCCAGCTGGCTTTACTGCAGTTCTGTTTGCTTTACAGGGAGCCTGACAGGCGGGCTAACATGCCAAATTTTTACTGCCATCTGGCTTTGGTGGACAGACACTGGCCTGGATGCCTGCAGGGCAGAGCAGACAGGAAAACTGTTGAAGTCAGGGTTGAAATTGCTAGCAGTGCAGTGTTCATTCCCGCCTAGCTTCCTGCCTCATGGTTTCTTTAAGAATGCAGGCAGGACTTGAGATCCCTCCACTTGAGTTCAGCTACGGTTTAGTGACCTTCTGCTCCAGGTAAGATCCCAAACAGGGCTTGAAGGCTGCAGAGAGGAATGGAGCACAGAAGGTCACACAGGTCACTCTGAGGAATGGCCCAGAAGTGGCAAAGTGAGGGGAGGACGGAACAGGAGGTTAGGGGACAGTCAGGAAAGAGGAAGCATTTGAACTTGGTTTTGAAAAGTAGTTAGAATAGTGACCCCCAAAGAGAGCCTGAGTGTGAGTAAGAAAGTGCAGAGAGACCCTGAGTTTAGAGCCTTTGGAGCTCAGGGAGACCCTGTGCGCATGTGTGGAGAAAGACTGTGTGCGCATGTGTGGAGCTGTCATCATGCAATACCTTCTAAGCTCTGGAACTTTTGTGACCAAACTTATTTTCTATGACAGAAAACTACACCTTCTGTCACAGGCATCCACATCTAAGTCAGAATGTGACATTTCTTTTCTTTTTTTTAAGATTTATTTATTTATATATGTAGTATCCTGCCTGTAGGCCAGAAGAGGGCACCGGATCTCATTATAGGTGGTTGTGAGCCACCATGTGGTTGCTGGGAATTGAACTNTCAGGACTTCTGGAAGAGCAGTCAGTGCTCTTAACCGCTGAGCCATCTCTCCAGTCCAGAATGTGACATTTCTCACCCCTGAGTTCTTTCTAAGAAACCACTGACGTCATAACATTCTTTAGAAAGCATCCCCTTGAAGCACTGAAACACCAGGTGTATCAGTATCTATTCCCCCACCTCCATTACAGCTCAGCTTGAGTGGTTTAGCTGGAATTTTGACCCGGGTCCTTCAGCATGTGTGCCCTTCCAAGTTCCTGCCCTAGTAGGACTGGAAGACAAATAGCTTGTGGGGCTGAAATGAGAAGTTTTGTTTCTTACGGAGAGTTTGCTAAACGCCAGTCACTGCATATAGTCCCTTTATGTCTACGGACCCATGTGACTGTGACAGGTGTACAGTGTAAGGTCACAACCTCTTTGCTGTGCTGAAGGAAGCCTGAGGTTCAAGGAGGTTCAAGAAGTGAAATGTTGGCTCAAGCTGACACAGCTCCTCTGAAAGAACGCCGGGTCCACGTCCAGGTTGGCTTGGCTCTGGAGTTCATGACCTTGGTCACCCAACGAGAGCACAGAAGCCTGGGATTGCAGAAGTGTTTCTCTGCAAAGGATGGAAATGAACCTGAGTGGTGAAGCACTCACCTAGCATATACAAGAAAAGAAGAAAGAGGAGAGCAAGAGGGAGGGAAGAGAAAAATGCCTGCCCACACCTTTATAATCCCATGACTTGGAAATTGAAGAAGGCAGGAGAAATTTTATGAGCTTGAGACCAGCCTGAGCTGTAGAGTAAACTGTCTCAAAAAACAAAACAGGGGCCAGAACGATGGCTCTGTGGGTAAAAATGTTTCCTGTGTGAGCCTGATGGCCTAGGTTCCATCCCCAGCAAACCTGTCTGGAGTCTCAGCCACCTTCAGGACGTGAGGGATGGAGACAGGAGAATCACTGGAGGCTCAGAGCTGGTTGGCCTGGAATATGCAAGAGGCAGAAACAAGGCAAACCTCTCCCTGAACAGGTGGAAAACAAGAACAGACTGTAGGAAGTTGTCCTCTGACAGCCACATGTACTCACTGTACATATGTGCACATACATCACACACATGCACACATGCATCACATACACATGTATACACACATCACTCACATGCACACACAAACATCACAGATGCACACATACATCACATACATGCACACACAAACATCACACACGTGCATACACAAATATCATACAATGCACACATACATCACACACACATGCACGCTCATCAAATAAACTTTTGAAAAACTAAAAAAACAAAATGTTTTTAAAAGTTAAGAAGATCGCTCAATCAGTACATACTTGCGTCTCAAGCCTAATGACAGATTTTATTCCCCAGAACACAGACTAAAAGACAAACAGAACAAAAATAAATCACCAGAAAATAAAATTGGGCATGGAGGCAAGCAAAGCTCTCAGAACTGGGGAGATGGTTCCTGGGACTCACTGACCATTGAGTGTAGTCTATTTGGTGAGTTTCAGATGTGTGAGAGACCCCCCATGTCAAAACATGAAATAAAATATGGATAGTGCTTAAAGAACAACACCAGAGGTTGTCTTTTGGCTTCTACATGTATGTGAGCATGGACACATGTAACTGCACACAGGAAGTGGGAAAGATGGGGGTGGGGTGGAGGGAGAGAGAGAGGAAGCGGGGAGAGATAGGAAAATTTCTCAGCTATTCATCCTGCTTTTATTCCTGCAGCCCTCCAAAGTGGCATAAGGACCCTTTACTGGGTCTCTCCCTCTTTACTCCCCAGAAGACAGGGCAATGGTCATGAGCTTCCTCTCCTCGGGTCCTCAAGTTGTGTGAGCAGCATGGAAAAATATGCTTCTGCCTCACAGCTAGGTCTGGGAGTCTGGCCTCATTCTGATTTTCTCACCTAGATAAACACACACTGAGCTGTGTGGTTTTGTCTTAAGTGGCTAGAAGTTACGGGGATGTGCACATCAGCTCCTGGAGCCACAAACAAAATCTGTAAACTGTACCGAGCATCAGTAAACCTACGCTCTGACTAGGGACCAGACTCAGTCTGTCCATGACTCTTCAGAGCAGTGACATTTCCAGGTATGTTTCCAAGGCGACTTCAGAAACCATGTCTTAGGTCTCTTGGGCCTGCTCACCACTCAGGAGACTAAAGAAAGCCTAGAACCTGGGGAGGTAAGAAAATTCTCTGGGGTGGCCTTAGGTGGACAGTGCCACACAGTACCCACTCATGCTGAATGCATCCTCCCCCTCCAAAGGGTGCTGTTTATGAGTCCAACATTTGGGGGCCAGGGTCTAACCCAATGGCTTTTCCTTATGCCCTCTCTGCTCTTTAATGACTTTTGTTGTCTTTTTCCAAGGTGTCCTGTGGCCATTTTCCTGTTACTTTTCTCCAGGCTACACAGAGGGAGAGCTTGACCAACCACTTGTTTTGGAAGCTGTTGTATGGCTGCGTTGCCCAGCACTGCAAGCCTGCTGGGGAGGAGGGGCTAAGTAGTGCTGTGTCAATGGACTATGGGGACAGATGTGCTGGATTACCATGGATTGTGTCCTAAAGGTCACTGGGTGTGTCTAAGAGATCCTAGCTGCAAAAGTTGGCTAGACATGCCTGGTGACTGAAGAAAAAATAACAACTACCTCCAAACAGAGCTTCCCTAAACTGGAACCAAAACCACCGTGGAGGGGACTACCCAGTTATGAGTCTATCAAAGCGCCCCCAAGACATCAAGAGCCAGTGTTAGGGGGCACTAGGGTATGACTTCCAACTGCAGTGAGACTTTCCTTCCCTCTGCCTTCCTTCGTCATGCCCTGAGAAGAAGCCAGCCTGACCACTACCCAGTTCTCCAGGGCTAGCTTCCAGCTGGAAGGACAAAACATTCTCCATCTTTCCAGGTTCAGAGGTTTGGTTGCTCTCTGGGACTGGACATTCTGATTGCTAAATTAAGTTAACTTTTACTGTTTACAAAGATTCCAGAATTGTCCATTACATATGGGTAAGCAAGCCATGCGTGGAAGGGAAGGGTCATAACTAGTATGCAGAAGACAAGGAACTTTGAGAATCTCCAAACTAGTATGCTTTCTGTTTACCTTAAGAGTTGGCTTGTGCTCACCAGTGATGTTTAGACGGTGGTATTCATGCAAACACAGCTGGCTGCACCAAACAGGAAGGTCTACATCACATAAGAGGGGACCACTCAGCTCCCTATGACATGAGTCAAGAGAGGAGGCACACCCTCTGTGTGGGGAGGAGTCTTGTTCTTAGTGTTCCTTTACAGTAAGGGTTTCAATCAACAAATAAGCCTACCAATGATCTCTGACCACACTTCTCACTGGATCCAGGCAGGATCAAAAGTGTAACTGGGCCAATAATACAAAAGACTATGACATAATAATAACAAAGCTGTTCAGGAGAGGACATGAGACCCAAGGTGCCAAGGGATAGTGGAATCCTATAGGTAGTTGCTCATTCCTTCTTTTTCTGTGGGTGTAACTTTATCCCTTCCTTGGAGAGAAGAACCCTATACCTCTGAAATGGTTTCAGGGAATGAATTCTGGGCTTTCCAAGTGCCTCAGCTTGTTATCTCTCTGCCCCAACTCTCTACGACATTTCCTCCATCTAGGAAAGCAAGATGGCTGCTGACAAGTTGTTTCTGGGGTTCACCTAGCTAGGTACGCAAGTGAAATTCTTGAACCTGACACAACATTTTTAAAATTGGGTTAAAACTGAAAGAAGCTAAAAGAAAAGTAATCTATATTTGGAAGTAGCTTCAGCATACAGGGTCCTCGCATTCTGGAACCATTACTTCTGGCCACACACTGGGGGTGCTGCTGGCACAGAGTCTGTCCCCAGCTCATGACATTTCACTAGTAGCTCCTGGGGACCAACAGCACAAAGCTTGACTTTGGTCAAGTAAGAGCAGATCTGGGGGAGGAGGAAGGAGTTCATGCTGCTCTCAGTTGGGTAACAGAAGTGGCTTGAGGAGGATTCTCTATGGAATGCAGTATTATGGTAAGAGCCAAAAGATTTACAGATACGATGATAACGGGGCCATGCCATGTCAAGCTCAGGTTTCTGAACAAATAAGATGCTTCTTCCCCTACAGAGTTCACATTCTAAGAGGCAAGGCAGGTACAGGGAAGATCTATGGGGCATTGTAACCATTCAGGCTCCATAGGAAGCAGACTCCAAGGAAGGGTTGGTGAGCACCCAGGCTGTCCTTGAGATCAGTGCTGTGGGAGGTAGGAGGAAGCAGGTTGAGCAGAGATGCTAAACTGTGGCACAGGCCTAATGATAACCTCGGGAATGCCACAGGAAGCTCTGGCCCTGCAGAGTCGTCCCAGGTTGTCTCAAGACAGACTTTACATTCTGTGCGAATCAACTTGGACAGTTGCTGCAACCCTTAATACGTTTCTGGCTAATGACGCTCTATCCACACAACTTCTGCCAATGAATGACTGTCTGTGTGGTGGGTTCCAGACCACACAGAGTGCTCTGAGAGGGGAGCAGTGGACAGCCGGGAAGATCCATGACTTTATTGAGAAGCTTCTTTGAGGAAGAGAAGTGGTTTCTAGGCAGCACAGGAGGTACACACAGTGCGTACGGACCGCTGTCTGGTGGACTTGGAAATGGGGAGCAGGGCGTTAGAGGAATCAAGAGAATGCAGTTCTTGTGCTGCTAGAAAGTTGCGACTTCCTTCTCTCTTTATGTTTTCTGTGTTGGGCCAGACATGCTCAGCACATACCATAAGCACCACCAGGGCATACCATTTACGTTAAGTTGCTTTGTCCAGGAAGAAATCAAATCATGATTACCTGGTGAGCAATTTGACTGGGTTTTCAAATTAGCAAATATTTAGTTATTAATAGACTCTGTTGCTTGTGGAGCTAGCCAGCTCACTTCCTTCATAGGACAGAAATCTGGCAGCTTCCGCAGTGGAAAGGGAGGTTTACACCACACAGAGCCAGGGCCCCGGCTTGACTCAGCTGCTTATTTTCCTGACTTCACCTCTCCGAATTTTGTGTCTGATATCTGTAAACAAAACTAATCTACTGTCCAGGACTGTTACACAACGTACATGGAATGAAACCATGCTGTCTGGTGGGCCCCTCACACCCGTTTGCCCTCGAGCAATTTACTAGAGCTACAGGAAGTGAATTCGGCCTCCTTTAAGGCCATTGTTATCTTCTCTCACTCTGTCTTGAATCAGTCCCCTTACGGTATATTTGGGGACACTTTTGTATATTCACAGTCTGCTCAGACAAAGCCATAATGGGTAATGAACAAAGACTGGGAAAATCAGTGGCCTCATTCTTTCTCATCTTGCTAGATCTGGACTGCAGTTAGAAATGGTTGCTTAGTGACAGCATTAATTCATCAGTGGGAGCAACAAGCCCAAATCTCCCCCTTCTCATTAGGGAGGAATGCCATCCTATCAATCAGAACTCTAGTTCTTAGCATTACTTGAATGCCTTACCCAAAGAGAGGAGGGGACCCCTTCTGGGGTAAACTGGGGACATGCCTCTGCTGGGAACTATCTCTAGGATGGAAGGGGAAACAATGAGATGTGAGGTCGGAGGTGGGGGATGGAAGCTGCATGGTGGGGGTTCCTGCCCACTCTTTTCATAAAGGTGATTATTCTGGAACAGAGGCAGGATGACCAAAAAGGAGCTGCACAAGTGGGCTTCTGTTTCG
>LOJH01022250.1:6960-22151 GCA_001685095.1 Ellobius talpinus
ACGTAGGTTCCTATGGACCCTCGGCCACAAGAGCCAGGTCTTTCCCCTCAGGACATAGGTTCCTATTGACCCTCGGCCAGAAGATCCAGGTCTTTCCCCGCAGGACGTAGGTTCCTATGGACCCTCGGCCAGAAGAGCCAGGTCTTTCCCCCCAGGACGTAGGTTCCTATGGACCCTCGGCCACAAGAGCCAGGTCTTTCCCCTCAGGACGTAGGTTCCTATGGACCCTAGGCCAGAAGAGCCAGGTCTTCCCCCCCCCCAGGACGTAGGTTCCTATGGACCCTAGGTCAGAAGAGCCAGGTCTTTCCCCCCCAGGACGTAGGTTCCTATGGACCCTCGGCCAGAAGAGCCAGGTCTTTCCCACCAGGAGTCAGCTCACTATCCTCTCCACTCTTTACTCCATCAGTGGGGAAATGAGACTGAAGCCAGTCAGCCTCTAGGAAACACAAGTCTAACAATAAGGAAAACAAGCCTGCACAGGCGTTCCCTTCACTACTCCTTTTCTTTTCCCTACAGTATAATTCACTTTAACTTTCCGTGTTTGAAGATTCAGAAGCACGGGCTACACTGTACGTGTTCTCAGCAGGAATAACTTTGACATTTAAAAGCTATAAATTCAAAGACATAACTCATCAGTATAGAAGTCCCTGTTTTGGCATACACGCCTCCATAAGAGTGTGTACCATAGTTGGCATACACTCCTCCCTAAGACTGCATACCATAGCTGGCATACACTCCTCCATAAGACTGCATATCATAGTTGAATTGCAGAGTATCCACTTAAAATTGCCTTTGTTTGTATGGTTTTTTAAAGCAGGGTTTCTCTGTAGCTTTGGAGCCTGAACTTGCTCTATAGACCAGGCTGGCCTTGAACTCATAGAGATCCACCTGCCTCTGCCTCCCAAGTGCTGGGATAAAAGGCATGTGCCGCCACCACCCAGCCAAATTGCCTTCTTAAAACTAATTAAAACATGGTCTTTAGAAATTCCAAATATCACACCTGGTAGGGGAAAACATCTTTAATTCAAATTTCATTAATTCGGGCTCTGAGCTCTTTCAACTAACAGCAGAGATGTGTGTCTAACTTGGTGCTGTTGACAATGCACATGGGTGGTAAGTGACACATAGCACTTCACTGCAGTATAGATGAATATCTGTTGATTTTTATAAAGATTGGATTTATATGTTTGTATCAAGTACATAATGTCATTGTAAAATAAAGGTTCATTGAGTGCTAAAGGCATGCGAGGAATTATGCTGAGTGCTTCACGTGACCTCACTCCAGACCTACAGGATAGTCACACTTTGTTTTAGAGATACAAAAGTGAGCCTTTCAGGCAGAAACCACCCAGATGGCATCTACAGACTTTGCACTAGACTGAAACGTTGGGTTCTTACCACAAAGTAATAATAACATATCCTCCCTCCTCTAAGAGATAGGAGGTGATTGGCTACATCTTCTGTCTTCTTCAGAATGAAGCATTCATGTAATCATTTCTTCTCTTTCTTTATTGGTTATTAGATGTGGTCTCAGATAGCTCAGGCTAGCCTCGAACTCACCATGTAGCTGAAGATTACCTTGCATTTCTGATCCTCCTGCCTCTACCTAGCTGGGATTACGGGTAGTAGTTGGGACTGAACACAGAGCTTCATGGGTGCTAGACAAGCATTCTGCCAATTGAACTACAGGTCCAACCCATTTCAAATTATTTTTTACACATGCCTTAAAGCATGACACATGAGCAAGCACTATTTGGTGGAATATTTTAGCTATCATGTACACTTGAAAGTATTTAAGCACAATCTTTCTTGAGTCCTTACAAGCATGCCTTCAGATGCCTTGCTGGCACTGCAGGGCTTCTCAGCTTGGTGCCCCGTAGTATTTGACATGCTCTGCCCTATGTCTGCAGCCACTGCTCAGATGACTTACAACGTCTAAGGCAACACTTCCTGACACCTGTTTCCAAGCGCCATATCAATTCTTCAAGTATCAAAGTTACATGTTTTGGAAAATATGTTTGCCAGTCCTAGATTTTAAATAATGAAAATAAAATTCTGTTGGCAGAGATAGGAAAAGGATTTTCCCTATGGATCTAGAAATATTTAATTTCCCACATAATGCTCACTATACTAATTTCATCTTTCCTGTAATACTATTTCCCTAGTGGAAAGATCAGGTCAATGTGTTCCACATTTTTGGACATCTTTTATTTTGGATCAGAAATGTATGGCAGTGAACAGCTGTGGAGAAAACAGAGTGTAGTGGGCTGGATAAACACTAGCCTATTCTCATGAAATGAATTCCCGTTGTTTTAGAACAACCACCATGCAAATTGTGAGTCTCAAGACTTTCTGGATCTCCTGCTCTTACAGCTGTCCCCGTGGCCTTTAGTTCAAAACCCTATGGTCTTGGATTACCCTGGATATTTCAGACCTACCAAGTTTAAAGACCATTTGTGTTTTATGACTAACAGAGACAAAGTATGAGCCCTTCCCAGACAGCTGTGCCTGTGGGCCATGTAAAAGTGAGTCGGTGGGCCAAAGAGTGCCTTCATGAAAAAAATGTCTAAACACTTAGACAAATCCAATATTTCTCTTTTCTGAAACATCAGTCTGCCACCTTTCCCAAGCCCAGAGCAGCTCACTGTGGCTGGACAATATGTTCCCAGCTGTGTCTGACTCATACAATGACTATGAACCTAAATCAGCACCGTTCCAGTGTGGGGAAAAAAATCTGAACTTAATCAATTCCCTATGTAGAAGGCATTTCCAACTGTTCTCATCCTCTCTGGAGAAAATCACCTATTGCTTGATGAACTAAACTCATCCGGCTAAGATATGTAGCAAAGGCCAAAGACTTGATGAATCTTTTCCCAGAATGCTCAAAGGGAAAACACAGGGAACAATAAAACTGTAGAACCTGGGCAAGAAAGACAAATGAGAGAAAAAGACATTACAATTCTGAGATCTTTCTCTCCTTCACACAGTAACTTTCCACAGCAACCTATTCTGATTGCAAGAGCACCACTAGTCACCGAAGGCAATGAAAGCAATGTCAGTACCCAAGCAAATGCCATGATGCTAAGTGCTACAGAGAAATAACGCAGTGAATGGCATATGTTGGCCACAGCATTGAAGGGGTCAAGGTGACTGCAACTTGTATTAACAATCAGTCAGAAACTAGAATCCAGTCATATGGTCAAAGTACATTCTAAAAAGCCATAATGAAGCCTATCATTCCTGTACTGCCTATGTGCTAATAAAAATCCATTCCAATACAAGAGCAAAGATATTCAAAATTATAACTCTAAAGATGTTCCATTATATACTATTTGAGGTCCAGGAAATAGTATTTACCCACTGTTTATGTCTCCTCCATGGATGTAAGAAGTAAAATATTAACAGCAAAGTTTAAATATCCTCTGTGTCTTTCCTCCCCAGGGCCATGATCCTTACTCTCTGTTGTAGACAAACACTGCCATTAACTCAGTATTTGTCTTCCCTGTAAACATCTTTATAATTTTACTAGATGTATATAAATCTCAAAGCAATATGTTACTTGCTTTGTATGTTCTACAATTGTAAATAAATTGTATCACATTTTATGCACCCTTACTGCTTTTCCATTGAACACATGTGTAATATTGTGATAATAAGACAACTCTGCACTCCACTGCATCATTCCACAGCATACATGTTATGGTCTGGTTCCACATGTATGATATATACCATACTGTATTAGCTACTTTTCTCACTGATATGAAAATTCCTAATGAGATGCAATTCAAGGAAATGAATGATGTTGGTTGCCCTTCTGTATGCTTTGAATATGTTTTATTACCATTGGTTAATAAAGAAGCTGTTTTGGCCAATAGCAATAGAAGACAGGAAATACAAGATAAGATAAAGGGAAAAGGAGGGTGGAGTCAGAGAGATGCCAGCTGCTGCTGGGGAAGCAAGACATGAGGTAACAAGCCACAAGCCTTGTGGTAAAATATAAACTAATAGAAATGGTTTAGTTTGAGTTGTAAGAGCTAGTTAGTAATAAGCCTAACCTAATAGGCCAAAGAGTTTGTAATTACTATTAAGCCTCAGAGTGGTTATTCAGGAACTTGCAGGCAGGAGAAAAATCTCCAGTTACAAGGAAGGATTCCTTTCAGCTTATAGTTTGGGGGATATAGAACCCACCACAGTAAGGAAGGCAAGTCAGAGGGAGCTGGTCACACTGCATGGACATTCAGGAAGCAGAGTGAGCAGGAAGTAAAAGGGACCCATTAGCCCTCAAGGCCTTCCCCACAGAGTTCCACTTCCTCCAGCAAGACTCCACTTTCTAAAGGTTCCACAAACTTCCAAGGCAGTGCAGTCATCTGGGAACCAAGTGTTCAGGAAAAGGTGCCTAGGGGAGGGTCTCATTTCACACTCAAACTGTATCACATATGTCTCACACATCACTCAGAAACTGTAGAGCAATCGCATAACTTCAGGACGACCTATACAGGCTAAGCCCCTCTTCCCCAACCCTATAGGCAGGTCTCTTTCCTGGCAGCCCTACTCCAGGCATGCAATCACTAAGAATCTGTTTGTCGGAATTGCATGAACCAAGTTTACCTAGACTTTTTCGTTTCCTGCCTTCCACGTATAACTCTCTAATCCTCTTGCCAACAAATTATATAACTAATGTACCCACAAAAGAAAAGAAGATCTGTTTTCCAATATGGAACACTTAACTTCCTCGTTGTATCATCCAAGGGCATTTCCTATCACTTGATAAAGCCCCCCAGTGAGGGAGGAGTCATAGCACAGTAAACCATCTGTGCTTTGGCTGCCCCAAGAGAGATGCTGCATGCCCAGGAATCAGTTGGTTTTGATCATTCTCTTTGACCAAAGGATACTGGTTTTTTAATTTCTTTTTTGTCTTCCTGGATTCTGTGATATTGATCAGAGGCAGAAAATGTTGACTCAAGGGCAAGATTTCTGCTCTGTTCTTCACTGGTAATTTTATAACTTGAGTAGGTAAGTAGGATGGAGAGCAGTTGTAGATGGCTGACAGAACAGGACATAGGTGAAGAATCTCATACATAACAGCTATCAGAGCATAAATGGTACACTGAAGTCCCAACGTGTACCCCAGTTTTACAGTAAAAGCTACTGACCTAAGTGATCTCTGCAAGCAAAAAAGACAAAAAAAAGGAATGAAGAAAGCTCGTTATAATGAAGAGAAAACCAAGATGAGAGAAGGTTGAAAGGAAGGCTTTGAGTAAAAGATATAAAAATAATTTTTGCAGTTCCAACCACTGTGAAGCACAGGTTGAACTGGCCTAATTGTGTAAGTACATGTCCTCATGCTTACAACCATGAAGCCAGAATTCTGGCCTCTGTCAAATGAAGGCTTCCTGGAGAGACGAAGTGCCTCTGATGTTGTGTGCTAACACCCAGTCTGCAATATACATGCCATGGCCATGGAACATCTTTGGACTCATCCCACATGTTTCCTTTTGAATACTTTGTGCTAAGGAGCAGAATCATCTGAGATTGTAAGTTACTTTCCCCCAATGATTTTCTTCTGCATCCCTGGCAACCACATCTTCTATTGTCCTTCTCTTTGTTCCCTATGGGACTAGTTGTCCTACAAAACATTCTGTCTTCTCAACTTTATCTGAGCATGTCTTCATTCTTTACACATCATGTAATCAACTAATATTGATTAAGGGCCAACTCTGAGAGTTTAAGTAGTGAGAGTACACAAATTTTAAAAGATATGGCCCTTGTCCCCAAAAAACCCACACCCTTAAGTTAACTTATAGAGTAGAAAGAATGAAGGGCAGAACCTAGGGAGGGTGGAGCAAGGAAGAGAGAAGCTCTGCCTGGGGCAATCACAGAAAATTTTTCAGAAGACTGTTCTTCTTGATCTGAATTTTGAGAAATAATGGTGAAAAGGGACAATGGTTGTTTCAGTTGAAAGTTACATACAAAGAAGTAAATAATAACGTGGCATATTGTGGTGTTTCATATTGTCTGAATTGCATGAACCAAGTTTACCTAGACTTTTTAGTTTCCTGCCTTCCACGTACAACTCTCTAATCCTCTTGCCAACAAGGCAAGAAAGAAACATCTTGAAATGATTCCTAGGAATAGTAGATTTCATCCTCATGTCCTCAGAGTATCAGAACATGAACCGCATCACTGTATCAGCATGTGCGGAATGGGTCAGAGTCAGGGAATGAAAGACAGGCTTGCTAAGAAATTGTGGCTTTATTCCTAGAGCCCCACATCACACTAAGTTGGAGTTAAAGTAATTGGCACATTGCTTTCAACTAAGCACAGGATTATGTCTTTCATGAGACCTTTTGGCTGAGAACATAGGTTTGATAACAGCACATTTGAGATGGGTGCTGAAAGATTTGACAGGGAGAAGAGAGACATAACTGTACCTAGATGAAGAGTTAGGGCCAATAAGTAAAAGTTACCAAGAAACAGATTACTGCTTTGCACCAGAGATAAATTCTAGGTAGTGACTAATAATTGAATTAATATGAAAAGGAAATGTCTCACTGTGTTCTTGTACTTGGTTTGGCAGAAATTGAGTGGTGATTATTTGAGTTGATTTTTTCTTTTGACTTTCCAAGTAGTATTTTTCTGCCATACACATGTACTCATAGCAGCTGTGGCTGCCTGTATAAGACCTGCAAGAGATTAAGCCAGTTAATATTCCAGCACGGAGTGGAAGGGGACCAGTTCCAACCCCTAGTTGGGTGGCTGTAGACAGCTGATGGCTGCAACAGAAGGGACAGTCAGTTTTCTCCGGGAGTGTGGCCTTGGTAGGTGACCATGCCCCATATCCATGAGCAGCATTGAATTGGACTCAGCAGGTCATTAAAAAAAAAAAGAACATGAAGTTGGAATAGAATAGAGTGGGGAAATGGAGGTAGACCTGAGAGGTATTGAGAAAGGAATTGGGGATGAATGTAGTCAAGACATATTGTATGCATGTAGGAAATTCTCTAAGAGTAAATAAAAATACATGTAATACATGTATTTTTAAAAAGAGTAGCATGCTATGGGACAATGGTCATGTACCATCACTCGTATTGTTTTAATAAAATGCTGATTGGCAAGTAGTCAAGCAGGAAGTATAGGCAGGGCAACCAGGGAGGAAGTAGAGGCTGGGTGATGAGAACAGGAGAATTCTGGGAAGCACATGGACTCATTCTCCAGTCATCACCCAGATACAGAGGAAGCAAGATGAGAACGCCTCACTGATAAAAGGTACCAAGTCACGTGGCTAACACAGACAAGAATTATGGGTTAATGTAAGTTATAAAAACCAATGAGAAGCTGAGCTAATAAGCCAATCAGTTTATAATTAATGTAGGCCTCTGTGTGTTTCTTTGGGGCTGAATGGCATGGGACCTGGTGGGACAGAAACCTCTGGCAACAGTAGCAGTTTCATTGAATTCCTAATAGAAGAATTGCAGCACCATTAAAGTGACTTGCTGTAACAATTGCTAACTTCTACATGCATCAACATACCCAAGGTCAGATTAGGAAAAACATTCTCTCTTTAGTTCATAAACCATATTAAGGAATTCAGAAGGAGGAACATATAGAGAGATGAAGAAGGGTAGTGAGCTAAAAAAAAACAAGAAGTACTAAATATGTAAAATGGAAAGCTCGATCACTCTGCCCTTCTTAATATGACAGCAGAAAGAAATTATATCTGACATAATGCAATTATTCTCCCTTGGCTTTGCTTCAAATGGAAAACATGCTCTGAAGACACCCAGTGTCATCTACAGTACTTTCTTCTCACTTAACTTTAAAGGGTTTGCAGGCAGTCTTTTAGGGCTGTGGGTTCCATTATTTTTTACAGTGAATAATGTATGCTTTTATTTACCCCCAAGGATATCCAAGTGACCCTATTCTAGTTCTTGTATATAATTTCTTCCTGCTGTAAATACTGTGTCTGAAGCCAAAGAATACTGATAATTTCATAATTTTTTCCTGATTTATAAATGAAAAATTACTAATATAACTCTAATAGGAATTGAGCAACAGCATAAACTCATGTAATCATAATTTGGACTGAAGACTTGTTATAAGAAAGAGAATTATTGCCATTTGTTTGGTTTGACAGAGACTTTGAGTTCATGTGTAATGTTAATAGGCATGGTGGGGGATGTATTAGTGAGAAATTAGCTCATGTCTTAAGGACAAAAGGGCAAGAAACAAAATCACCCATTTAAAGATACCGACTTTCATGAATTGTTAGAAATGGAAAAAATTATCAACATCCCTGGACCTACTTCACCACTCACTTGTGGAGGGACCCAAGACTCACAGATGTCTGGTTTCTTTCCCAGACTCAACAATGACTGTGAGGCAGTTTCAAGACTGTGATCCTGAATGTTATAAACAATACACAAGTAATGAAATACATTTATGCATTGAGATATTTAAGAAAGAGGTACTGACTTCCCTTATTCTCTGTTCACTGTGCTGTTGGCTTGATTCGCCATACATACCCTTTATGATTATGGCAGGAATTCTTCCTATACCTCATTTGCTCAGTGTGTTCATGAAGGTGTATTGGATATGGATGTAACGATCTAGTTTGTTGCTGTTTTTTGTTTTGTTGTGTTTGTTTGTTTGTTTGTTTGAGACAAAGCCTCTCTATTATGCAGCTCTGACTGTCCTGGAACTCATTATGTAGAGCAGGCTGGCATCAAACTCACAGAGATCCACCTGTCTCTGTCTTCCAAGTACTGGGATTAAAAGCGTGCGCCACCACACCTAGCTGCTTATTACTGTTTTAATGTTACATCCCGAAACGTCAGGCTTCATCTTGATCAGTAAGATTTATGTGCTGCAGAACAGCCTGTATATTTTTAGGAATATTGATCTATAATCATTTTGGTGATTCTATGTCTGACTTGGGTATTAGAATAATGCTGGCCTTGGAGAATGCTTTTTGGGAAAATTCTGTCCCTTTCAACTTTTAAAAATAGTTTGAGAAGACTGGTGTTCAATTTTCATTAAAAATTTGTGAAGCCATTCAATCCCAAGTTTTTCTTAGTTGAGAGACTAAATTAGAACACTATATATATTATATATAAAGAGGATTTGACAGATTAGATTACATGATAAGTGTTAGGTATCCAATGGTGGCCATCTACACATTGGGTAGCTGCTCACTCCACAAAGCCTGGATGCGTCAGCAGTGCCAACCCAGCTCCGAAAGCCTGGAGGATTCATGGAGCACTCCCAGTCTTTAGTCCTTGTTGGGAGGCTGGCAAAGCTGGGTTCAGATGCCAGTGAAAAGTGGCAGCAGCAGCAACAACACTAACAATTTAATACATGTACTTACTTAGAGCGAGACTAGGCAAGTGAGAAGCATTGCTCTTTCCTTGGATTTCTTCACACCTGACAGCCACCAAGAGGTGCAACCTCCTTTGAGGGAACCTCTTCTCCCCTGAATTATCTTTGCTGGAAATGCCCTCACAGACCAGACCTGCAGTATATCTCTTAACCGATTCTAGATCCAGTCAAGGTGCCAATCAAGAATAACCATCGCAAGTACACCCTTGGTCATGTTGACCCCTACCCACATCTCATATGCTCTGCTTAATTCCCAAATGAAGACATAACAAGGTCACAACTCTGCTTAAAATGATATAACTATCCTCTATACTACCCAAAGCATACTATTTTCTCTCCAGAATAAATGGCAAAGTCCCTTGAGGAGTTCTTAAGTCTTTTAGCATAGCATAATTTAAATGTGACAATACAGATTTACAACACTTAGCTAGAGATACTATCTCAAGTGATGTTATATTGTAAAGAATAAATGAAACATAAATGTCTGCTGAATGTGTGTATGTATATTCACAAAAACTAACAAAACAGGCATAAATATTCAGAGCAATTAAACATCTTTGCTTCTGTAATCAATCATGTTACCTTAGGTGTGGTTTATAGCTAATTTCTTCTACTATCCATTACTCTTTCTCCCAACTCTCACTGAGTACAGAAGCAGGTCTTGATTCTTTACCTAGAGGCATGTGACCCACATTTTTATTCTTGAAGGGTCTGAGTCATTTATCATCCTCCCTAGATAGAGTTTCCCATTGAAAGGTCAATATCACAGGGCCCCGTAACCCCAAGAAGCAATTTAAAGGATCTTCTATATTTCAAACATACTCTCCCCTGACTCCAGTTTGGAGAAGCAGTCCAGTATAGCCTGGATCAATCATCCATGTTAACACATTAACTCCTTTTCATCCCGTAGACTCAGGGGTCTAAAACAGACAAGGAGAGCTCTTAGCTTCCAGTTCAATAGAAAGTTCATAGTTCTTCCTGGTAGACACAGTTCCTGCCTCTGAAACCAAGACTTACAGCCCGGTAGAGCGTAATGTTGCAGAAGCAGCAAACAAATATTTTGCTAGTGGGTTACTGGTGGGGGGGTGGAGGGTGTTGAGTGCTATTTCCATTTCCACACAAAATGTCCTATACCTGTGAGCCCTGTATACAGGAGAAACCATATCATATGCAGGATGCTGATTCCAAGCACATACCGCCCTCTAAAGAGTATTGCCTCAGTTCTCCAGGCTTCTGCCACTCAGTTGACACTGTAGCTGTGTCTTTAAAAGACTAGCCACCATTTTATCAAGCCAGTTGCTTCAGTCTAGTGAGGAATTGGAAAATCAATGGAATACGTGAGCATGGTAAGTTCTTTCTGCATTTCCTTTGCTGTGAAGTAAGTTCTTTGGTTGGAAGCAATGCTGTGTACAATACCATGATGACATAAATCCATGAATAATAGTTTAAACAGGAACACTACACACAGGAGTGAAAAATTGCTGCCCAGAATTAGTATCTGGTCCAATAAGGGCACAGTGCTGCCATTTCCACAATGAAAGTGGTTTAATGTGCCAGGTCATTGGGAGGTCATCCAGGGAAATGGGATCATATAGAAACTTGGTGCTGGTTTCTGCTGCTAGCAGATCTGACACTGGGCAGCAGTTGCACCTAGCTCAGTCACGTGGGTGGAAATCCATGTTGTTGAGCCCATGCATGATCTCCATCTTTGCCAACAAGACCTCTTTGTTCATGGCTCACTGGCAATGAGAGATATGGACAAAGCAGGAGTTGAATACTACCCATAGAATGGGTCATTCTGACTAATTGATTATTGAAGTAGTTCTCTGTTGAGGTCAACATTTGATGAGCATTTATATAGGACACACGCACCTTCACATCTTTTGTCTATTTCAAGTGATCTATTCATATCCCACTTTCCAAAGTATCTTTCTCTTCATTTTCCTTACAAATCCCCAATCATCCACACAAACCCTTGTCTATGGCCGATGAATTTATATACAATCATACATATATATGCTCAATGTTTTTCCCAGTATAGCCATGTGCATTGCCCAAAGTTTTGCCCACCATGAAGATTTCCTTCATTGCTATTCTTTAGAGGAGTGACGTGATGCTTCAACTGTCCACTTCCGAGTATTGTCTGCATACCAAGTAGAAACCATCTGTAAGCCAAGCCTTAGTCTTCTCTTCCTCAGTCAACAAATGACAACACACACCCTGTGTAACACACTTGTGTCCACAGGACCTGTTTGGACCTTATAGCAAGCATACCACTTCCATGTGATAATGGATTGCTGCTGTGCACACACAACTTTGTGACTTTGTGGGTCATAAGAGACAGCTCAGGTTACATGATAACATAGTAACCTGTTCCGTTTCCACAAAGGCCCGGTAACAGGCCTACCACTAGGCCTCTCAAAGAAAGAAAAGTTGTCTCAAACAGGATTTGCTCCAAAATTCCCAAGGGCCACTGCAGTGACTTCACTGTAAGAACCTGTCAAGGGCTTCAACTAGCATCCTGATCTTGCGGGAAAATCAACCCGGGTATCCATTACAGGTGAATGTATGAAGAACACATGGCACACATCTACATTGACTATTATCTAGCCATAAAAGCATAGGATCCTGTCACTTGCAGCTCAAAAATGGCTGGAGTTAGGGACATTATGTTAATTACAACAAGCCTGACCCCAAAAGACAAATGCTACATTTGTTTTTTTTATGTGGAAATAAAAAACTCTGAAAATTTACTGTTATCTTCTAGATATTAGGAGTATGGAGGTTAAAAAAATGTTATACACTAGACACCAAAATGCATCATAAATTCATAGGGAGAAAATTCATGTTCTGTGTCATTTGAGTGTAGCTACAATTCATAAAACCTGCTATATAGTCTATGAATAGCTATCATATCACATTATTATACTAAATTATGCACAAATGCTTCTTTCCTGACCTGGCACTTACACAATGCTGTATTGAAATATTACACTGCTCACTATAAATATGTACAACTATTATTTATTAATTAAAAAGAAAATATAAAATTAAAAAAAGAGGAAGGCTCTGCTTTCTTTAATTAGGGCTCTTAATTATAAGAAGTTAAATTTATTCAGAGGAATTTTACACTTGAAAAAACATTTTAGACTTCTGTGAATGTGAAATGGCATACATAGAGGAGGTGCCAGGAACACACTATAGTCACCTGTAACAACCAAAATCAATTTTGCAAAATTCAATGTATTTTTCCTTAGTGTCTTAGTTCATAGCTTTGAGCAATGACAACAAGCATTGGTTATGGCTTGTATGTTTTCCCCCCAACTCACTGTAGTTCTTTCCCTACACTTTATTTTGCCTGAGTTAACTGTTCATTCATTATCTTTGCTAAGAGGAAGGTGTCTGGAACTGCTCATCATTAAGAAGCATCCAACGGGCACAGGTGCATAAGCTGAAGATGAGTCCAAGTCATAACAGGCATGCCTACAGCACTAGCCTGTGTTCTCCGGTCCCAAGCCCATTGCTGTGTATCTACCAGAGGAAACCCAGCATCACTGAAGAAAGTGTCAAAATTGTTTCCTTTCTCTTTACAGTGCTGTGTCTCCAAGCTGTGTTTCCAAACACCCAGTGAAACTCAGGGTAACAGCATTTAGAGAAACTGTCAAGTATGAGCTCCAAACCCCAAACCCCGTAACATTCGAGGAAGTGCAAATAGAAGGTTGCCGAGTGAACCATCGAGGTCAAGCTCAGAACGGGAAGAATGGGAGGAGCATGAGAGCAGGGCAGTGTGTGTGTTACACAAGGCAGTGTGTTACTCAAGGCAGTGTGTTAACCAAGGCAGTGTGTGTGTTACCCAAGGCAGTGTGTTAACCAAGGCAGTGTGTTAGCAAAGCTGAGCTTCCTGAGGCCCTGCCCTGTGAGAGTTCAGGCTGGCAGTCAGTCCTCTCAGTTGTTGAGTTTATTACAACAATTTCTGCACTATGTGTGGAAATTGACAAACTGTACAGTTTATACTCATGGCCAAACTTTATGAGTTTGAAAATGAGAAATCACACACACACACACACACACACACACACACACACACACACACTCAGCCACTTAAGGATCAGGCTCACACTTAGAAAAATAGAAAGTTATACTGAAAAGGGACTCAGTTGACTCAACTCATCTATGTAATAGAGACAATATATGGGTAAAATAACAAAAAAGAAGAATTTCATTGCTTATAGAAGAGCAAAGTTAACAGATGAGCATTTATAAAAAGTAATCGTGAAGCCAGCCATTTTAAAAAACCATCACACAGGGAAAGACCTAGAAGGTGGAAGTGCTCAAGAAACCCCCAGCACGCCTGCCCTTGTGACGCCTCCCTCTCTCCTTCAGGAAACACCACTCTCTTCACTCTATTTATGGCAACTGTTCAGCTGCATTCCTTTATGGTTTATTGATTAAGCATGTGTCACTACATGGTAGATTTAGTTTGATTTTTTCAGTAGGATCACATTATCACAGATAAGTTTTCATATTTAACACCTCACATTCACCACACATCCTGGAAATCGGCTGGATTATTTATCTGGTTGGTATCTAATGTTCCACTATGTAAATATACCATATTTTATTGACCCATCCTACTGTTGACAGGCAATTGGTTGTGCCCACTCTGTCACTATTTTTCAACAAGCACTGTTGTGAACATTCTTGAACTGTAGCTCTTAGCTTACAAGTGCAAGTGGGTTATATGCCTATGTGGACTTTAATTTCTATGTTGCATGGTATTTGCATAGTCTACTTGGTGAGTCTGCTTCAGCAGCCAAAACTTAAGCAATAAGCACTCACCATTTTGCTTAATAAGAAGTGAAGACATTCTGTGGATTCAGTACCTTGGTTTCTGTAGCTCCAGGTCGTCAAGGATTCAGGCAAATTCTCATCTCCTACTCTACCGCACTCAGTGCTCCTCTCCCTGTGCTCTCAGGCTAGGCGTCCACCTTCCTCACAGTCACAAGACAGCGGCCAGAACTCTGGTTATCGTGTCTAAAAGTGACCATACTCGGAGGAAGGAGAAAGAATTTTCTCTGACAACTCTTTCTCTCTCTTTCCCCTCCCCTCTCTCAGTATAATAACATCTTTCTTTGAAAGCCCCCAGCCAATGATATTCACTGTCTGTCCTGCCTAAATCAACCACTTGAAAAGGAAAAATAACTCGTGTAGGCAAACCTAAATGTCCAGTGCATAACCTCAGAAGTGGAGCATGGCCTCTTCCCAAGCACCTCCAGGAGGAGAGAGCATCTCTTCCTTTTCCCTTAACTGTCATTGTTCTTAAGCATCATGATGAATCTTTTTATTATAGAGCCAGAATTTCAAACATATACATAAGTAGGTAGAAGAGCGTGACTAGAATAACGGATCCCATTGCATGACCCACCCCAATTCCATAAATAACCATGACCCACCTCCTGCCATCTAGTCCACCTTCTTCCCATGTCCTTCCCAGAATATTCTAAGCAAAAATCACTTCATCTGTAACTGTATTGTTATGTATCTTTAAAACATAAGGACTCTTTAAAATAAAAACAATCTATAAATCAAGAAGAACAGTTCCTTTTTAAAATTTATTTATTCTTCTCACATGCATTACATCCTGACCATAATTTCCCTTCCCTACACTTCTTTTAGTCCCCCCACCTCTTCTCCATAAACCCTCATATCAAGGCTGGATGAGGCGATGCAGCAGGAGGAACAGGAAACCAAGAATAGGTGAAAGAGTCTCACACACACACACACACACACACACACACACACACACACACACACAC
>LOJH01022252.1:20052-33363 GCA_001685095.1 Ellobius talpinus
TTCAAGGCCAGCCTGGTCTACAAGAGCTAGTTCCAGGACAGCCAGGGCTACACACACACAAAAAAAATTCTGTCTCAGAAAAAATAAAAGAAAAGGTAAAAGTCTCAACTTTAATCCCTGGAGAGATGGCTCACCAGTTCCGAGCACTGACTGCTCTTCCAGAGACCCAGGTTCAATTCCCAGCACCCACATGGCAGCTCACACCTGTCCGTGACTCCAGCTCCAGGGCTTCTGACATACACAGACACACATGCAGACAATATTAAATGAATATTAAATGAACCGAACAAACAAAAACAAAACCACACATTTAGGGACAAACAAGAATAACAACAAAAGATAAGAACAGGAATTGCTTGGCTAGGGATTTAGCTTAGTAACAGAGAACTTGTCTAACGTGCTCAAGGCCCTCCATGGATTCAGTTGTCAGTGTTGCAAATGCATACATACATGCATACAGACAGACAGACATAAATGCAGTGGCTGATGAACTGCCCATATAAACTCTTTGAACTTCTCTGTAATTTCCAAGTTTCCATAGTGACCACTTATGATTTTTTAAAACAGTATTTGAAACATAAAAGTTCTGTCTGCTCAGAACGATTGTACCCCAGACTCAGTATTACAGACTAGTCTCTGACTCACCACGCAGCAAAGGAGAGCTTGCCCTTCTCTCGCGCTTCCGTCTCTGTCTCCACTCCTCAGCGCTGGAATCACAGGCAGGTACCACCCCCTTCCCAGCTGTATTCAGTGCTGGAAGGAAGGCAGGGCTTCATGCCTGCTGCGCCAGCACCCTAAAAGGTGCACCCTGAAAGTCCTATTCCAAACAACGCACGGCACCGCACAAGTGACACCAGCCTTCTACTGGGGCATGTCATTTCATGTCACCAGTGCACTGAAGACACCAGAGCCTCTTTCATGCACTGCTTTTTCTCTCTCTTTCCTTCTTATTTAGTTTTTATTTTTTTAGTAGTCATTTTTAGCTGAGCATGTTGACTTCCACCTTTAATCTCAGCACTTGGGAGGCAGAGGCAGGTGGATGTCTGTGAGTTCAAGACCAGCCTGGTCTACACAGGAGTTCCAGGCCAGTCAGAATTACATGTGAGAACCTGTCTCAAAAAACAAAACAAAATACATACATACTTACTTGTTTTATGTACATGAGTGTGTAGTTGAATTTGTGTGTATACACATATATGCATACATAAACACATACACACACACATGCACCACATGCATGAAGGAGCCCACCAAAGTCAGAAGAGGCAACAGAACCCTGGAATTGGAGATACAGTGGTTGGAAGCCCCCATATAGATGCTGGGAACTGAACCTGGGTTATTTGGAAGAGTAGTCCGTGCTCGTAAGTGCTAAACCATCTCTGTAGTCCCTTTAATTTTACTTTTTAAGTTTGTGTGTGTGTATGAGGATGCACACATGTGTGAGCTTTTTACATGGGGACCAGACTCAGGTCTTCATGTAGGTAAGACAGATCCTTTACCTACTGACTGAACCATCTCCTGAGCCCTATTCCAATTTCCTAGCCTCATTTGTTGGGGCGGGGAGCTCCAAAAAGAGAATTCAGGGCCCACAGTGCTTATGCCTCAGACCAGAGTTTAATGAACATCACCAGGCTGAGAATGAAGACGTGACCAACAGGGCCCTACACATTAGCTGTCATCCCACCTACTCAGGCCCATCCGGGCTACCCAAAGCTCACGGCAGGAACAGGAGCTAGTGCAGGAACCTACTCAGGCAGGTGGTACCCTTGAGCTCACCTCAAGCATCTCCACCTTACGAAAGGAGAGTCCCGGAGGGAAGTCCAAGCTCAGCTGCACCCAGTAAGCATCTTCTCCAGAGTTGCTCAGTGTCCACTCCACAGCAAGGCTGGCAGAGGAAGTCAGCTGCAGGACTCTGGAACTGGGGGATGGGGGGTGACCAGAAAAAAGTCATGGGGGCCAAGATGGCAGGAGACAGCATTAGGTGAGGACTTCAGACTTTGGGAGCTGGCTGGCCATAGACACCATGCTATGCTCAGGTTTGGGGCCCTGACACTATATAATCCCTGTGTAAGCTCTGATAATGACTGCCTTTCTCAGAGAAGCAAGGTGAGACCAGAGAGGACGTCTCCTTCCTAGTGGACACAGCCCATGAGTGAAGCGTCTTTTGACACTGCCTTGGTATTCTTTGCAGCTACCTCAGGAGGATGGAGTTGGACAAGAAGGGGTCAAGGGACAAAGGCTTACACACCTGGGAGGGGACAGCAGGGCCAGGTTTGCCTCACACTTCTTATCCTCACCACAGTTCTTCTCAAAAGGGATCTGAAAGGCCAGGACCCAGAAGGAGGCTCAGGCCCCGGACCCAGCAGAGCTGGGCAGGGACCCCAGGCCCACAGGTCTGCCTCTCCTCCCTCTTACCTCCTTTGTCACTGCGTGTATTGAAGGTCTCAGGATGGGCTGCGTGTCTGTGCCCTGTTGAGCATGGAAGAGTGAAGACAGAGTACTCAGGTGAGGGGACAACAGAGGCTTGGGGTTCATCTGGAATGACTATGGTCTTCCCTCACCCCTATCCACACCCACAGCCAGGTACATGGTCCTTCTCTGGTGACAGCTTCACAATGGGAGGATGAGGCTTGGGGTGCCTCTCCCTCCCTTTGTGTGGGCTGGGACAAGGCAGACTGTACAGTTCCACCCTTGGCAGGAGCTCCTGGGCATCCACCATCTGGCCTCACCTGCCTACCAGTGGCCCTTTCTCTGTGGTTTGCCTCTGCCAACACCCTGTCCTCCGAGGCCTGCTCTCCAGCTCCATTTTCCCCAGCATTTCCTGAGCTTCTCCTCTAGTTCAGCCCTGCCAGCCCTACTGGGCACTGGGTAATATGAATGATTGTAAAACACGTCGAGAAATGTCAAGGCAATGTCCACAGCGGGGAAGGAGTTAGGATGAGACACGTACAGGAAGCTTCAGAGCATGGAGAAAGGACTCTTAGCCAGGACAAAGATGTGTCCTGAAGCAATGGCGTCCCTGGTAACAGCTGTATCTGGATCTAGAATGCCCACCTCTCTATGTGTCGAAGGCTTGGTCCCGACCTACGCTGCAATTGGAAGGTGGCAGAGCCTCTAAGAGCGAACAGCTAATTGAAGAATGTTGTTATTGGAGACAGAAGTTGACACTAGCACCCCAAGTCCCTCCTCCTCTCTCTTTATGTCCCAGCCACAATGACGTGGGGAGGGGACTTTACTGCGCATCCCCTATATGTGATCATCAAAAGCCTGGAGCAACAGAGCCAACTGACAATCATGGACTGGAACCTCTGAGGTCCTGAGCCCAAAGGAACATTTCTTCTTTAAAAATTCTCTCTCAAGTTCTTGTTACCAGAACAGACAACTGACTAGTGCATTAAAAAGAAAAGAAAGAGAGAGGGGGGAGTCAGAGGTTACAACGGCCCTGAGGCAAGAGGCAGCCACCTCTCCCAGGAGCAGGACAAACCAGAGCACAGCCTTTCAGAAGGAGCAGCAAAGCAGAGGAGTCCAGGGTCCTCTGAGCCTCACGGGCAATGCTGGGGCACTGGGATTATATTCTAAAAGGTAATGTGACCCTTCATTCCTAACTTCAGCAGTTACCATGGCTACATCTAGAAGATTCGTCTTTATGTGGATAGAGGCCTAGTGGTCTCTGCTGACCGATCCCCACCTACCTCAGCATTCACACAGGTGTCCATTACCCATGGAACCAAGAGCCAAATGGGTGTCTAGGGCCCTGAACCCCTCAGCTGTTTGTCTAAAAGGAGCAAGGTCCATCACCTATCTTCCTTGACCGTATCAGCACACACCACCCCCACATCCCATTCTGCCCCTGCTGCCTTTACCTAATCTACTCATTTTGTAAAACCCACAACTAATGACATTTCCCAAGAAGGCCATCTGACGCTGACTGTGCCCTCAAGTACCCTTCTGATGGGCTGGGTTCTCATTAGGGCTGCTGGGGGGTCCTTTCCACCCCTTGCCTAATGAACAGTCTCTACTTCTTTTCTTTCCTTTGTTTTCTTTCTATGAACCTGACTGCAGCCTCCCTCCCTCCACACCTGTCCCCCAGATTCCACTGCTCCTCCATTGCCCTTCAGGTCCATGCTGCCGCAGTGAAGCCCACATCAGTGCTGGACATAGCTGCTTAAATATCCATGTGGCAGGAGCAACATCTCCTCCCACTCTATGCAGCTTTGGTTGCCTCCATACATATTGGGTATGGATCTGATCTAGGCCTGGTCCCTGGCATTAGGTTAGGGGTGTGAATAAGACGAGATCACCACAACAGAGAGGTCTCTCTCTTTTGCTTGGTTGGCAGGAGTCTGACAAAGGAACAATACAAGGCTTTAGGGAAGGGAAGCAGGTACGAGGAGTCTGAAGACAACCTGGGCTTCAGAGCAAGCTCCAGGTCAGTCTGGGCTGTGTGAAGGAGGGAGGGGAGAGAAAAGAAAAGAGAGGGAGGAAGAGTCTTGATGCCTTTGTCCAGGTGTCTGCACACAGATAGACATGAAGCTAGGCCTGTGCCTCTGGTCTGGCCCACACCCCTTCTTGCTCACATAAAGTTTCAGTTGGTGTCTGACACTGGCACTAAAGCCACCATAAGGAGCTGGAGAGATGGCTCAGCAGTTGGCACTGACCACTCTTCCAGAGGACCCGGGTTCAATTCCCAGCACCCAGGCAAATGGTAGCTCCAAACTCCAGTTTCAGGAGACCTGATGCCCACTTCTGACTTTCATGGGCACATGTGTAATGCAAATACATACATGCAAGCAAAACACTCACATATATAAAATAAAATTAATAAATATGAAAAAATGTAAGCTCATGAATGTACAACATTTCCTTTTCCCACACAAAAATCCTTTGATGTTTCCACAATGCCCTTAACTAGACCCTAAGTCCATCTGACCTCATCTTCCCCTTTGCACCCATCATCCCACGGTCTCCAGTGTCTTTGGCCTATGCCACATTATGGTCTATCTGAACACTTACCTCCCTTTCCTTGGGGACCTCTGGGTCACCTCTATGGGGAGACTCGCCTTACCCCTCAGATCTCTAGCATACATTACGGCAGCCTGGCCCATAATTTGACAGCAGCAAACTGTTGAAGAGGGTTGTGACCACGGCTTCTCTGGCAGCAGGCTGTGAGCTCCTCCAGGACAGGGTCACACTTATGGACCACATCAGAACAGGTGCCCAGAGGGAGCATAGGACAGAGTGGGCCTCAGGTGCATGTGGAGCAACCAGCACACTGTGTTTTCTGTAAATGCCCTGCCCTTACCTCCAATTCCCAGGATTGGGGTGGCAGGGTGGGGGCGCACTCATCATATGACACCAAAGGCACAGAATGAGCTTAATGGTCATCACACAGGCCTCCTCTAGCTCTGGAAGAGCCTCTCTAAGAAGACACTCTATGCTGGACTTTGGTGGTGCATACCTTTAATGAGTTCGAGGCCAACCTGGTCTACAAGAGCTAGTTCCAGGACAGGCACCAAAGCTACAGAGAAACCCTGTCTCGAAAAAAAATCAAAACCAAGAGAGAGACTCTACAAACACAGTCCCAAGAGACGGGTGGGGACAGAACCTACTAAGGCTTTGCCAGAAAGAACCACACTCACGTTCCCAGACCTTGTTGCCTCTCAGCAGCCCAACCAACCATCAAGTATCTGATCTTAGAAATTAGGATACTTCCCCCACTAGCTATGTGGAACCCTAATTGGACATTGAATTAAATGTCAATTCAGGCATATTAAGAAGGCACATTAAGGTGCCCCATCTTTGTAATATCAGGGACAGGCCTGACCCAAAGCATGGCCTTCTAAAGTTCTCCCCTGCTCTGGGACAATGGCATCGTACCCTGTAAAGGTTTGTCACTTGTTGTGGTTTAATAAAATGCTGATTGGCCAGTAGCCAGGCAGAAAGTATAGGCAGGGCGATCAGAACAGGAGAATCCTGGGAAGAGGAAAGGCTCAGTCTGCAGTCATCACCCAGACACAGAGGAAGCAAGATGAGAATGCCTCACTGATAAAAGGTACCAAGCCACATGGCTAACACATATAAGAATTATGGGTTAATGTAAGATGTAAGAATTAATAAGAAGCCTAAGCTAATAGGCCAACCAGTTTATAATTAATGTAGGCCTCTGTGTATTTCTTTGTGTCTAAATGGTTGCAGGACTAGGCAGGACAGAACCTCAGTCAACACTCCCTGGAGTGTATGCTGTACAGTTAGAAAGCAATGTGGTTATGGCTGATGCCCAGCAGGACCTGGAACAGCTTCACTGAAGAGATCCTCCAGACTCCACCCATTATCTCTTCTTCCTCAGAGCCCTCAGAACCTGAGGAAGACCCTGCCCAACCTTCTTCCCAAAGCAGTTTTAAATACAAACTCCTATGAACCCCTTCTCGCTTAAGTAACACATATTAGCTTTATTGTTGCAAGACAGATTTTCCAGCCTTCCCTTAACCTCCGCCCTCCATTCATCGTACCATCTTTTGGTCCCTCAGTCCTTCTTCCTCCAAAAGGGAGAAATTCAGAGAGACATTGATAGGGGAGATGAGGTCTTGAATGCAGATCTGAGGGTGAGAACACAGAGTCATGAGGACCCTAATGGGAGCCACGCCCCTGTCTGTCCTCCACGTGTTAAGACCTTATCCCTCCCCACTGCATACACTTAAATGCAGAAAACACAGCTATTGTGTGCCAGGTATTTATAATGTGCTTCTCAGCACAAGCTTTCATTCCCCACTGCCAGACATCACTGATCAGTCCCTCAGTGGCCCACAGAATTGTAATGGAAGCCCTTGAACCACTTGTGGTGGTTTGAATGAGAATGTCCCCATAGGCTCATATGTTTGGATAGTTTGTCTCCAGTTGGTGGTGCTGTTTGGGAAGGATTAAGAGGTGTGACTTTGTTGAAGGAGGTGTGTCACTGAAGGTGGGCTTTGAGGTTTCAAAAGCCCATGTAATTCCCACTCAGCTATCTCTGCCTCTTGCTTGTTGGTCAGATACACACTGGCAGCTACTCCAGCTCTGTGCCCACCTGCTGCCATGCTCCCTGCCATAATGGTCATGGACTCACCCTCTGAAACTGTAAACCAGTCTCCAACAAACTCTTTCTTCTATAAGTAGTCTTGGCCATGGTGTCTCTTCATAGCAATAAAAAAGTAACTAAGACACCATTATTAAATTGATCCAGGTGTGGTGGTTCATGCTTGTAATATCAGGACTTAAGAGGGTGAGGCAGGAGGATTACCTAGTGCTCCAGGCCAGTCTGGGATACAGAGTGAGACCTTTTTCAAATGATTTTTTAAAGATTGCTTTAGGGAGCTGAAAGATGGCTCAGTGTTTAAGAGTACTGACTGTTCTTCCAGAGGACCCAGGTTTGATTCCCAGCACCCACAGATGGTTCCCAACTATCTGTAACTCCAAACCTAGGAGATTCAATGCCTTCAGTCTTGCTCAGGCACCACACATGTAAGTGGTACAGAGACGTACATACAGGCAAAACACCCATATACATAATATATGTACATATACATAATATATGTATATAATATACACTATATATATACACATTTATTTAATAACACATATTATGTATTTATGTATTCTAGACAGCCATTATCAAATTTCATGCAAAAATATTCCAGAGCAATTAGGCTATTCCTTCTTTGACTCAGGAGTTGGTACATCAGCCTTTTGTCATTACTAGTGGCCGGAACACTAGGTAGGCTCTCAATTTGAACTATGCCTAAGGAGCATGTTGATCTTAAGAGGTGGGCACAACCATTCCTTATTCAGAACGAGGGGAAAAGCTCTAAAAACTGCTATGATTGTCTTCAGATCTAGAACTGAGAGCAATAGAGCCAAGAACCCACAGACTCAGACCCAAAGCTCAAGGTCCCCCACACCATATTGCTGTCCTCTCTGGCAAATTTATGTTTTAAGTTTCCAGAGTTAAAAGGGTAGGGTGCGAGGATCAGAGGAACACAGTACTGGTTAGAAACAAACCGATACTGGGAGTGGAGAACCGTTCAGGGTGGGTACCGAGCACCTGGGTAATGCTTCTGGTTCTGTGTGTTTGACACCCCAGAAAAGAAACTCAAGCAACAAGCCAACTCCATTTGGACCTTTCAGCAACTGTCCGAAATCATATTTTTTAAAAAATTGGGCCAACACCTGGTGAGATGGGTCAAGGGTTAAGAGCACCGGCTACTCTTCTGAAGACCCTGGACGCAGCTCCCAGCATCAACATCAGGGCTGCCAACCACCGGGAATGGATTTGATGCCTCTTCTGCCATCAGGCATACATGCAGGTAGAGCACTCGTAAAATACATATACAAATAAACCTTTGAAATAACAAAAATCCCAGCACTCAGGAGGCAGAGGCAAGTGAATCTTTGTGAATGAGGCCAGCCTGGTCTACAGAACGAGTTCCAGGACAGCCAGGATACAGAGAAACCCTGTCTCCAAGAAAACAAAAGCAAAACAAAGATGTCAATGTCACTATCACAGCTGAATGGTGACAGAGCTAAGCCTGAACGCTCATTGCTTCTCACTGCGGTCAGTCCTTCCCAGAACACCAGCAACAGCTCCCTTACCGGGAAATGAAACCGGAAGTTCTTGCAGGTTTCCTCGGAGGTGACAGGTGTGTTCCCGCTGAGCTTGTGGCTCCCTCCCGAGAACAGACCTCGACTCCTTGTCCGGTGGCCATCCAGCTGCAGGGTGTAGCTAAGGTTGACAAGCAGGCTACCTGGACACGAAGGAAGGTGAGAATGGAATGCTGGGACATCCTCCCAAGGCCGGGAGCTCTTTTGGGGGCAGGAGGAAGGCGCTGACCTTGAAACTGAGGCATGAGGGCCTGGATCTGGAAGCACACCCTGAGTGTGACTCCTTGCTTCTGCTCCTGACTGGCTGAGAAGGAGCACTCCACCTCATGCACTGGGATTTCGTTTGGGGAGAAGGACATCTCAGTGACAACGTCCACCACCGGCCTCGAGCTGCAGAGCAGAAAACCATAAGTCTCTCCCTTGAACACATCCCACTGGACTGGTGATGCACATTTGGGAGCTCTGTCTAGCAGAGGACAGAGGGCTGTCTTCCCATGTCATTGTCAGAAGTCCCTCAGTAACAGCAGCAGTGACAGCTACAGCTTCCCGAGTTCACTGGCTACGTGACCCACTCTTCCATAAAGAAATGATCTTTGAAAAAAGAGAAGCCAGGGTCAGTGAGATGATGGCTCAGTAGGGTAAAGGCGCTGGCCATCAAGCCTAATGACAAGATTTGGTCCCCAGGACCCACATGGTAGAAACAGAGCAGATGCCTACAAACTGTCCTCTGACCTCCACATGTGTGCCGTGACACACGTGTGAATGAGAGTGCACACACACAAACACATACACACACATAAATAAAACATAAATAAGTAAATAAACATCATTTCTTGTTTTTGAGACAAGGTTTCACTATATGTCCTTGGTTGGCCTGGAAACTGCTCTGTAGACCAGGCTGCACTTCAACTCAGAAAGATCCTGCTTCTGCCTCCCAAGTGTTGGGATTAAAAGAGTGTGTCACCATAAATAGTCAAATAAGCATAATTTTCAAAAAGGGTGTCAATGATGTGGCTTAGTTGGTAAAGGCACTTGCTACCAAGCCAGATCACCTGGGTTCAGTCTCAAGAACCTACATGGTGGAAGAGAAAGCCGACTCCCTTCAGTTGTCCTCTGACACCCCCTAAGTGCACGCCCGCATGCACACATACATGGTTTTTGAAAAGAGAGAAAGAGAACAAGAGAAATCCGAGGGTGCTGTAACACACGCCTACGTTCCTAGCACTGGTAAGCATGAGACAGGAAGACCACAGCCTAGGCTACTGAGATCCTAAGAGGGAGAGAGGGAGAAAGGCCCACTTATGTCATGTGATACAGTGGTGGGTTCTATGCTAGGGTCTGTGGTATTAGGAAATGGACTTAAAGACTGTACCCATTGTCATATGAGAGATAGACAGACAAACGGACGGACGGATGGACGGACGGATGGGTAGATTAAGACAAGTTCTTACTATGTAGGCCCTGGTTGGCCTGGAAATCACTATGTTGACGTGGTCATGCCATATAATATTCAGAATAAATTTCAAGCTTTTTATTACCCATGATGTATTTACCACCTGTCTCAGGAGTTTTATTTCCTAGCACAGTGCCCCGGGACATCCAGCCACACTTGCTCTCCTGCCTGTCAGCCTCCTACCTTCCTCCTGACTGGGCACATGTTGGGATTTCTATAGAGCTCTTAACCTAGGCTTCTGCCAGCCTACACAGTCTTATCTTTCAGTTCTCAGCTCCAACACCAGCCCCTCAGAGATCTGCACTCAGCTGCCCCTGCTACTGACTGCCTTACAAGAGCCCGCTCATCTCCTTGTAGCCCTCAGCCGTCCAACTGTAAGTTTTCATTATACATATCCTCACAGACACTTGGGGCCTGTAGGCCCATACTTCTGTATGGCATGGCAGCCAGGCTCTGAAGCCATAGGCCACACCTGAAGTGGTCACATACCCTTCCAGATAGACCCCGACAGGGGCCTAGTGTCTTACCCAGTGTTCAAGATACAGCAGATGCTGAGCACAGTGGTACAGCCCTGTAACCCTGGCAAACGGAGGTAGAGGTACAAAGACCTTGACCTCATGACAGCCTGGGCTACCAGACTGAGCTCTAAGCCAGTCTGTACTCCATTGTGACTCTGTATTGAAAAGACAGAACAAAATCCACATATAAAAACAAAACAAAAGGTTTGGCAACCAGGCTGGGGGTGGTGGTGCAGATAGAATACTTCCTCGTCTGCACAGACCTGGTTTCCATCCCCAGCACTGCCACAAAAGCAAAAAGGAAGCCAGCAAGAAGGGTCAGAGTGTAAAGAAGCCTGAGTTTAATCCCTGGGACCCACAAGGTGGAAGGAGAGAACTGACTCCCAAGAGCTGTGCCCTGGTCCCCAAATGTGTGTGGGATGTGCATGAGAGTAAACACACACACACATACATGCAAACACATACACACACGAGCATAATTTTCAAAGACATAGCATGTGATAATATCTATTCTTCATACACGGTACTAACAGCAGGAAATGTCACCATGGCTTCAAAAATGGAGAAACTTGGGTTCCAAGAACCCAAGCCAGCAGATTTTAACATCATATAATGAATTTAGGACCAGAGAGACTTGGGTTCAAATCCCTTCTCTGTCTCTGAGTATCAGCTACTGAACCTGGAGGAAACCATGAAGGAGGGCTGGCTTCTGAGGGCTGGAGTATAGTGCCCCCGAGGCTCCAGGGAGAAAGAGAGCTGCACTGATCAGGGGGACTCAGGAAGCCCATCTTACCTCAGCACAATCACCCGGCCCTCAGCTCCTACAACTACATCTGCCAGCCTGTCCCCTCCAAGGTCCTTCACTCCATGGATGGAGCGTCCAAACCACTGGATTCCTGGGGACACCTGGGTTCCTTGTATTCTCTGGGAGAGAGCAAGAGAGAAATGGATGGTAAGCTGGGAGAGGCTAGGTACAGGAAACCAAGTCAAGGCTCAGACTGGACCATGAGCTTGGAGGTTTCAAGGCACAAGGGATCCCAATCTGATGGGCAGGCAGGGTACCTTACCTGGCTTGGCTGGGGATTGAGCCCTCTGGGCTGCCCATTGAAGATATACACAGCTCCCTGCTCCTCCAGAGGGGCTCCCACGGCCACGTCCGTCAGCCCATCCCCATTGATGTCTGTCAGGGCAGCTATGGCAGCTCCAAACCGCCCAAGTGGGTAGCCAGGGTCACCCTGCAGCTCTGAGACTATGCTGAACACCTTCAGGGGAAGGAGACGGGTCATATCTTAACCCCTTAACCTCAACAAACTTCCAGAACGTGGCATTGCGGTCAATACATTGACAAGCACAAAATAAGAAAGTGTGACCAAGTCCCTCAAAGCATCGCAATGACACCGTCACACTGATAGCCTCGTTTGTTTCTGTGCGCACATCTGTAACATAAGGCTCATAGGTGCTTAGGAGACAATCACTCAATGAAATGAGGCCACGTATACAAGATGCTTGGCACCAGGCCTTGCACAATATACCACAAGGAGTGTCAGCAGCTCTTTGCTGTTTAAAGGGTTTGATTGGCATAGCGAAGGAGAAGCCCTTCAGAATAACCCAGACGTGAGCAGAGCTTCCCTCCTTGCCACCTCGCCCCCTGCCCTGCCCTTCCCTGCCTCACTGGGAGCCCTGGTTCTCACCTTTCTTCCCTGGTAAATGAACACTCGGCCTCCTCTCTGCTCCCCATAGAACAGGGGTGCCCCAATCAGCAATAGCTCTGTCTCACCATCCTGGTCCAAGTCAATGCTACATAGCTCCCCACCAAAATAAGATCCAATCTGTGGGGACAGGAAGGCATCCAAGGAAGAGTCAACAGGGCCAGCAGGAGGTGCAAGTCCCCTCCCAGCTCTCAGCTGCACCATGTCCACCTCCCCCATAGAACAGGCCGCCTCAAAAGCAGGAGCAGCTCTAGGTTCCACCCTTGAGCTTATGTGAAGACGAGTTGGGCCCCTGGAGGGTCAGTGTCTTAAGGCAGAGAAATGGCCATTTGCCTCAGAGACTGTTCTAAGCGGCAAGCATGATTCACCCCACACAGCACGGTGTTTGCAGGACACACTGCACTGGCAGATGCCCTTCCGGTCACTCTCACCTGAGTCCCTTCGAGTTTCTGGGTCTGACTCCAGTGTCCTTCGGCTTGAGGGGCTTGGAAGAGCAGCACCTGTCCCACGTGCTGGTATCGCGGGGCGCCCACGGCCAGGAGTGACGCGGAGCTGTGGGAGGGCAGCCAGGCCACGGTGTAACCTAATGAGACACGGGTGAGGGATCAGTTAGAAGCACAAAGGCTGCTGGGGGAAGGAGAGCCAACGACACTGGGCTTACAACATAGATACATGGGAAGAGCCACAAGACCGTTTGCCTGAGAGGGGTGGCCATATGCACTGAACAGCTTTACCACCCCAGAACTTCTCAGTTGTGGACAACCTGCTAACTGGGAACGGCCAGTCATGTGCCTATGGACACAGAATGTTGGCTGAGGCACAACTTATTTTATTGCCTGTATATGAGTGCTTTACCTGTACATATGTATGTGTCTCATGTCTGTACTTAACAACCATGGAGACCAGAAGAGAGTGTCAGATCCCTTGAAATTGGTGTTACAGATGGGGGCTAGAGAGATGGCTCAGTGGTTAAGAGCATTGCTTGCTCTTCCAAAGG